>RJWM01019103.1:0-39704 GCA_004363535.1 Dasyprocta punctata | reverse complement strand
AACATGAAGAAAATCCAGCTTCATACAGATAGGAAACTGGAAGATGGAGGAATATTTTAATAGTCCTTTCAGACAATGATACTATGCTAAAACTTCACAAATGAAAGTTTTAAGGTTAATTAAAATATGAATATAAGAGAGGGGAAGAAGAGGGAAAGGGGATTGAAAAAAAGAATTTAACAGGCATTATATACAGGCACGAATGCCCCATAATGAATGTAACCATTATGTACTGCAAACATAGATTAACAAAAATAAAAATTTTAAAATATGAAGTCAAAAACTATACCAGTGCAATGAAAGAGAGAAAAGATCCAAATCAATGCAACTAGACATGAAAAAGATAAAGTCACAATGGACACTGCCTAAAACAAAATTATTAACTATTTCACAAGCCTGTATGCCAATCAAATTGGAGACTATAGGAGAAATGGATAGATTCCTGGATACATATAAATTACCAAAATTGAACCAAGAAGATTTAAAAATACTGAATAATCCAATAAAAAGCAATTAAATAAAAGGAGTAATAAAAAACATAGCCATTAAGATGACTTAGGTCTGGATGGATCACTACTGAATTATATAAAAACTTCAAAACACCAACACTCCTTAAACTCTAGTGAAACTGAAAGGAAAATGTCTTTCCTGGAAGCTACAATTACTCTGATTCCAAAACTAGACATGGATCCAATCAAAAAGGACAACTATAAACCAATCTCTTAACAAACACATATGCAAAATCCTCAACAAAATAGTGCAAATAGAATGTAACAAATCATTTAAAAGATCATATATCATAACCAACTAGGTCTCATGCCAGGGATGCAAGGATAGTTCAACACATGCAAACCAATAAAAGTAACATATCACAGAAAGATAAAGAAGAACCAAAATCATATGATCATCTCAAAAGATGCAGAAAAAACTTTTGACAAAATCCAACTTTCTTTTATGATTACAAAAATATTGAAAACATAGATATTAGAAGGACCTTATCTCTATCTAATAAAAGCCACTGATTACAAACCTCCTGCTGACATCATATTAAATGAGGAAAAACTGTAAGCTTTTTCTCTAAAATCAGGAACAAGACCAGAAAGTCCATTATCACCACTCATGTACAACATGGTACCTAAAACATTAGCAACAGTAATTAGGTAAAAAAAAGAAATAAAAGGCATACAAGGAAGACGTCAAATCATCATTAAGGATGAGAGCTCCCCGCAAAGTGAACCGCAGCCATTCTCAGCGACAACAAGGCCCTGAGCTCCTCTGACAATCAGAACAGCCAAGTTCATATCAGGAAAGAAGCTTGACAAGCTCCTCCAAGAGAACCAAAGGCAACAGGAGAGCCAACGACATTCAGGAGAACCAACAACACTACTTCCTCTCCAGTTCTCCTTTTTATCTTGGCAACAATCCTCAGGTGGGGCATCCACACTCAGCACCATGCTGATTCAGTTCACCTGGTATTACAAGTTGAACACCAGTTACCAATCCACCACAGGTATAGTAGTAAAAACAGCATGGTATTGGCACAAAAAGAGACAGCAGTCTGTGTGTGGTGGTGCTTGCCTTTAATCCCAGCACTTGGGAGGCTGAGGTGGGAGGATCGTTGTGAGTTTGAGGCCAGCCTGGGCTACAAAGTGAGTTCAAGGCCAGCCTGAACTGTACAGTGAGACCTTGTCTCAAAAAATAGGGCTGGGGATTTAGCTCAGTGGCCTAAGCGCCTGCCTGGCAGGCAGGAGGTTGTGAGTTCGATCCCCAGTACCAAAAAAAAAGAGAGGCAGGAGGATCAATAGAACATAAAAGAGGATGCAGAAACAACTCCAAACACATTCAGCTATTTGATCTTTGACAAAGGGGCCAAAAACATACATTAAAGATAGTCTCTAATATTACTGTTCTAAAAAACTGGCTATTCACATGCAGAAGATTGAGTCTAGATCCATATCTCTTACTGTGTAGTAAACTAAAATAAAAAAGGACCAAAGAACTAAATATTAAAACAGAAATAACCTGCTGCAAGATAAAATAGGTAAAAACTTTGAGGACATAGGCATAGACAAGAACTTGAAATATCAACAGAACCCCACAGTACAGGAAATAGTACCAAGAATCAACAAATGGGAACATATTAAACTTATAAGCTTCTGCACAGCAAAAGAAACAATCAACAAAATGAAAAGACCATCTACAAAATGGGAAAAAAAATGTTGCCAGTCATTCCTCAGACTGAGGACTAATATCTAAGGCATTTTTAAAAATTAACCCCCTCCAAGTAAAAAAATAAATAAATAAAAAATGAACAGACACTTCACACCAAAAGAACAAATGGCCAACAAACACATGAAGAAATGTTCAACATCACTGGCCATTTAAAAAATACAAAATAAAGCACCACTGAAATTTCACCTTATTCCAGAAAGAAATCGTCAACAAGAAATCAAATAATAACAAATGCTAGTGAGGCTTAAGGAGAAAAAGGAACCCTTGTACATTGTTTGTAGATATGTAAACTAGTACAATCACCATGGAAATCAGTATGAAGATTCCTCAAAAAGCTAAATCTAGAGGTTCCATTTGACCCCCTTGTTCCCCTTTTAAGTATCATCCCCAAAAGAGTTAGAAACATCATGGTACAGCAACACATGCATACCATGTTTGCAGCAGTACAATTCATAATAGTTACATTTTGGAAGCAGCCTATATCTCCATCGACAGACAAATGGATAAAGAAAATGTTTGTACACACAATGGAGTACTACTCTGCTTAAAGAAAGATGAACTTGAGTCCTTTGTCGGTAGATGAATGTACCTTGAGACCATACTGCTAAGTAAAATAAATCAAGACACACAAGGTTAAATATTGCAGGGTTTCTTTTATATGGGAAACCCAAATTATAAATAAAGAGCAAAACAGAACAAAATACGAAGTACGGAGATAGATCTTCTCAAATGCAAAGAAATCAAGAGGGGGCAGGAGAAAAGGAAAAGGAGATGAGAAAAAGGAATTAAGATGTGTTGTGCAATACTGGGTCTGGGAAGATCCAACAAAAAGACAACTAGCCAGCCTTCCTGGTAAGCGGTGCAAGCAGCGCAGAGTCCAGGAAGAGAAAAATCAGCACCTTGTGAGCACCCGCCATGCTGGGACTGGGAAGACCCAACAAGAAGACACTTAAGCCAGCCTTCCTGGTAAGCAGTGCAATGGGTTCCAGGAAGAGAAAAGTCAGCACCCCCCGTGAGCCTACCAGCACGCGGGCTGAGAATCACTCCCCTGCTCCATATGCAACCCACTGGTTTGGAGGACCAGCTAAGTTGATAGCAACTGAGGTAAATAAAGCAACTAAATGCTTGTATTGTTTGGTTGATTTTGCAGGCCAACAGTCTGAGCATCTCTTAGGAAGACGACAGCATGCAATATAGCAAATATGGGGGATTTTCTTCTATCTTGTCTTTGAAATCCAATATTGTTCTCACTGTTTTGCTTTACTCTGATTAATTGTTTTGCTTTATTCAATATTCTGTTTTAACTGGTTTTATTGTTTTGTTTTTGGTTTGATTTTGCTATACCTGATGGAATGGACAACTATTGTGAAGATAACAAGATATACTATGGTAGCTATTGTTTTCCTAGTATCCTGCTTTGAAGTTCTGTACCAATTTTACTGCTTTGTTTTGGTTGGCTTTGTTCTGTTTTGTTTTGTTGGATTTTACTATCTTTAAAAAAAAAAGATGTGTTGTGCACATGTACCATCTCCATATGAGGGACGTAAGCATTATGCACTACAGATATGTAGTAATAAAGAAAAACCGTATCAATAAACTTATGTTCTGTGACACTATTGTTTTAGACTTCATTAAAATTTAAAATTTTAATCTTCAAATGCATTATTTTAAAAAAGGTATAGATGAACAGAAAATATTTACAAATCATATACTGTACTTGATAAAATACTTCAGTAGACAATGAAATATGACACAGTAAGTTAATCCAATTAAAAAATGGCCAAAATACTGAACAGAAATTTCATTAAAGACAAAGTACAAAAGGCCAATAGACACTGGGAAGATCTATTGATAGTTATTATTATTAGTTATATGCAAAAGACAGTAGGATACTAAATCATACTCACTAGAATAACTATAAAAAAGACAATAGCAAGTGTTGATAAAGATGTAGAAAGAACAGAATTCTCTGGACTATATAGCAGTATGGAAAACAGTTTGGCAGTTTCTGAAAATTTTAACCTTTAGAGTTACCATACGATCTAGAAATTATACTCCCAGGTTTATATCTAAGAGAAGTAAATACATATGTCCATAAAAAAGACTTATACATGAATGTTCATAGCAGCACTATTCATAATAGTCAATAAAATAATCCAAATAGTTATGAATTGATAAGCATAAATAAAATTACACATTCACATAATAGAATTCTATTCAGAACTAAAAACCATATATATACAACATAGATGGACCTCAAAAACATACTAGTAAGTCAAATGCAAAATCCCACACATTATATGATTCCATTTATGAGATGTTCACAGAAAGCAAAATTGTAAAAATAGTAACCATAGTTAGGAAAGAGATTATGCTTGGACCTTTATAAGTAAACATTTTAAATTGTCTGCTATTTTAGGAAGCCACTACCGAAAACAACTGTCACCAAATTCAGGACACATCTGTCATTCTAAATAATTTTAAAGATGTATGACTTAACAGTCTCACAATGGGGCCATAGTTTGTACATCTTGCTGCTGCAGGTGGCTTAAATGGTTCAAGCTCATAGAAACATGTTAAGTATACAACAAACCTATTCCTTAAATACAGTATATCCAGAGAAACACTATGTGATATTCAAGACCTTGATCTGAACGTTCTTTGTTTATAACATAAAAAACAGAAGACTTACCAAATCAGTTTCTTTTTTTCTTCTTTTCTTTCTTTCAGTTTTTGGTACCTGGCAGGGGTAGGGAGAAATAAAGAAATTGAGGCAACAAAGACTAACATCTTTTCTTACTTCTTTGCAAATACTGAGTTATTTGCTCAATAGGTAATAAACAACTCCTTATTCTTTAAGAGGTAATGTGCAGTGTGAATAAAAACCACAACATAGAAAGATACAGAGATGCTTTTGAAATCTCAGTTCTGTCCAGAAGTCACACCATTATTAATGTAAATGACGATTTTAACCATTAATTATTAATTTAAAAATTTTTACTTTCTATATTTTGTTTCTTGGAAACTACCACAGAGCTAAACATAAAAAGGTATCATTTGAGACAGAGGGAAGCTCTGACATTTCCTGATGATTACCATGTAGAACAATCTGAACCTATCCTTTAAAACTTATAAACATAGGTAACAGATGAGGTATGATCAAAACATATGGTGAACATTTAAAAGTTTTAAAAAATTATTACAGTAAAATATACATTATCAGAGCCGGGCACGGTGGCGCACGCCTTTAATCCCAGTACTTGGGAGGCTGAGGTAGGAGGAACGTTGTGAGTTCGAGGCCAGCTTGGGCTACAAAGTGAGCGCAAGACCGGCCTGAGCTACATAATGCGACCCTGCCTCAAAAAACTAGGGCTGGGAGGTTGGCTCAGTGGCTTAAGCGCCTGCCCTGGCAGGTGCGAGGTTGTGAGTTCAATTCCTGGTGCCGCCAAAAAAAAAAAAAAAAAAAAAAAAAAAAAAAAATATATATATATATATATATATATATACACACACACATTATCATTAATCTCCCTCAAAATATTTTGCCTCATTTTGAACTCACTCCACTGTTCTTTCCCCTCTTTGAAGTAGTCCTGATGTTCTCTTTTGTGAGTTATTTTATTTTTGAGACAGGGTTTCGCTATGCCATTAAGGTTGGCCTCGAATTGAATACAGAGTTCACGCTGGCTTTGAACTCTTGATGATCCTCCTGCCTTGGCCTCTTAAGTACTGGGATTACAGGTACATGCCACACCACACCCAGCTTGTGAGTGACTTTAGGAAGTGTAATAAAACATACAGTGAATGTTGTGCCATCCTACAGAAAGGTGAGCTGGTAAACAAAAAATTACAATGTGTACTCATCTACCTTTTTCACTGGATCTGACACACCAAGGTCTGCTCTTCCCCAAAGTCAAAATGAGCATGAAAAGTAAATGTTTTGGACCGATTCAGATATTAAGGGAGCTATGACAATACAACTAGAGACAGGCATGAAAAAGGACTTCCAGAATTGCTTTGGAAAATGGGAAAGCTGATGGGACAGTGTGCTCCAAAGAAAGAGGACTATTTTAAGGGGATAATTATATATCTTTTACTGTAATACATTTTTAAACATCTACCATATCTTTTGATAATACCTCACAAGTTCAAATCTTTTGTATAAAATAACAACCTGAAGCTAAAACACACATTTTCCTAAAAACTTATTCACGAAGAAATGTAATTTATGAGACCTTAGGTAAAGACTACTAGATATTACAATGAGAAACATTTCCCCCCTCAGTACTGGGAATAGAATTCAGGACCTTGCATTTGCCAAGCAGGCACTTGTGCTACTGAGCTATATCCCTGACAGTGAGAAACATTTTTAACCAATGTTTTTCAAAGGAAATTCAGGTACTGGTCTGTATTAAAGTTGAGAGTACAATCTTGAGGGTACAACCTTATATATTTAACTCAGTGAAGAATGTACTCATTGCAGAGGATTTAGAAACTATGGTCTCACAAACTGGCATTGGTGATGCACCTTATAATCCTAGTATGCTGGGAGGCTGAGACAGGCAGGTTGTAAGTTCAAGTCCAGTCTGGACAATAAGCAACTTATCAAGACGCTCTCTCAGAAAAAAATTTTCAAACCGAAAGGACTGGAGCCATAGCTCAGTGTGAAGGCCCTAAGTTCAATCTCTAGTTCAACAGTACAACAAAAACACCACTACCACCAGAAAGAGAAAAATAGGAAAGAAAATATAGTCCAACAAACTTGTAAGACAGAAAGGAGTCTGAAGGGTCTTATAGTAATGCTAAGTTGATATGTTTTCTGTAAATGTTTTTCTTAAATATCAGATGTCCTAAACAGAGTCTTAAAAAGAATTCATAATTGGATGTTTTTAAATACCAAAATATATCACATTTACCTTTGTGGTTATGCTATCGGAAGTCTTGAATTCATTCATGTATTCATCTAGAAACACTTTAAAAGTGTTGACCCAAACTCTCACTGGAGATTCACTCCAATCACGCTGCTCAAGCCTCATGGTCTTTTCCAGAATCTGCTCAAACAGTGCATAGAGGTCTTTATACCGTATGCTTTTCCCATCATCCATCTAAAAAAGGAAGAAGAAATGTAAGATTTCATGAAAAATTCTTTAACACACTCACGACGAGACCACACATGTATGACTGTACCATGCTACCAGATGGGATAGTCATGCACATACCACCAGTGGTTCAAGCTGGTGGAAATGTGTTAAATACAAAGTCTAAATAAACCTTTAATGAGTAATACTGTATTTAGAATAAAGATTAAGCTCCTGATATACTTTCTAATAACCACGGTCATGGGGTCACATGGCATATGAAACTCCCATCCAGTATAGAACTGGAACCAGAATAAAACCTGTTATTGAAAAGGCCTAGCAGTTTAAACAATGTAATAACTGGGTAATGTCTAGTTTTCCAATTTTATATAACTGTAAAATTGTAAAAACTCTTAATTACTAATTTCCATATAAATGACCTTGTTTAGACAGTTCTACTCTAAAATAAAAAGACTACATACTTGGATTTTTGCTTAAAGATACATTAGATAACCTTTAACTTATTTTTCTGAAGAAGACTGATATGCTTGGAAAGACATCATATTATTTGCAAAGGAATCAAATGGAATTCCTTTTAATTCATTTAAATGAAATCTAGAATCTACAAGGGGAAAAAAAGGCTTCTCTGATCAGAAAGTACTATAAACATGTAAAATTTATTTTCCTCAGTTTTAGATGTTGAACTTTTGATTAAAAAAAAGACAACTGTTAGGCTGGTAATTTAGCTCAGTGGTGTAAGTGCTGGCCTGGCAGGCATGAAGTTGAGTTTGATCCCTGGTACAAAACAAAAAACAAAACAAAACAAAACAAAACCACAACTGTTTAGCACTGTTCCGCATACTGTCCATTCCTATGTTACTCAGTGCACACTGGAGTACTCAATACTCCAAGTACCTAATTTTAAGTATGAAGGAATTATAGGTATGAAGCTGAAAAAGATACCAGGTTTTTAAGTATCTGGGCAGGATTAGAAAAAAGTGGACAATCTTCCTCCTCCTCAAAACACCTAGTTAATTTGTCATAAACTGAGTACTTCTATTACAGTCTTTTTTTGGGGGAGAGTCTTTTTTCGAGACAGGGTTTAACTATGCAGTTCAGACTGGCCTTGAACTTTGTAACCCAAGCCGGCCTCAAACTCACAGCAATTCTCCTGCCTCAGCCTCCTGAGTGCTAGGATTACAGGCATGTGCCACCACACTTGGCTATTATAGTCTTAAATTTTCTGCTCTCTGATTTCCTGTTTTAAGCAGCAAAAATCTTATGCTAAGAAAAGTACCAAAATTAGAGTAAATGCTAACAAGTGTTCCTGATTTCCCCTTTCACAGTGAATACAAGAGACCAAACAAAAGCAAAAATACAGAAGTTATGAATTACTATTTTATAAATAATATAACAATTGATAAATACTAATGATGGGTCAACAGGCCAAAACATATATTACATACATTAACAACAAAATATAATTTTCTAAAATATAACAAATATCCTATAAAAAGTGTAAGGTAAATTTGAAAATGACATAAAATGCTATATAGAAATCAATGAACACATACTGCCCTAATTCCACTAGGGGGAAATGTATGTAATACATTTCACACAGTGGAAAATTACAAGTTAATTTTTGACAGAGCTAAAAGGATCATGACAGGTCAAAATGAGAGAGTGGGGGAAACTACTCAAAGGAATTTTGGGACAGTATTAATCTGAGAACATTCACTATTCTTTTCCTTAACTGTCTTACCTCTAAAACAAACAAACAAACAAACAAACAAACAAACGCCAGTTGAAATTCTCTAGTTAAATGTAGTATCTTCTAGAGTATTATCAAATTTTCCATATGGTGAAAACCTCCTAACTTACTCAAACTTACCGCCAATGCAGATGAATAAAAGCTGAAGATATTCTGCCGAAATTCCTTCAGGGCTTTTTTAAATACAACATCTACTAGTGTATCCTTCTTGCTGTCCTCATTATCTAGGTCATTCATCTAGGAACCAGAGAAAGATAAATGTACTGACTTCCCACAATGAATATAATAACATACAGCAAACACGTACTAATAAAAATAAAAATTTTTAAAGAAGCTGGGTATGGTGGCACACGCCTGTAATCCTAGTAGTTGGGAGGGTGATGCAGGAGGATTACTGAGAGTTCAAGGCCAGTCTGGGCTACATAGTGAGTTCAAGGTCAATATGAATTACATAGTGAGACCCTGTCACAAACAAACATTTTTTTTTTAAAAAAGAAGCAAATGTAATAGTAGAAACATATCACCTCTTCAATAATAATTACCCTGAAAGTGCAAACCAGAGGCTATGGGACAAAGGTAAAAGTATAAGTATACAACCAAATATCAGATGATTTCTAAGGTGCCTTCTAATATTGTATGATTCTATAGCGGTTACCAAGAAAACAATTCCAAATGTGCAAAAAGAAGCCTCACCTCCACATGTGAAATGTAATGTGCCAATTATAGTAAAATAGAAGTCAACAATAAACCCCAAAACCTCAGATCCTATCTATCCAGTCTAATTCATATGCTATTATTTACATCACATAGGTAATGAACAGATCCTCTAATATACTGGAGGATATGTAACTTTTATCTCTAGGTGTGAAATTCTGTTACGTATAAGCATTGTTCAGCCAAAACTGCTCAAAGGGTTAACTACACAAGCAAAATGTACCTTTTTTAAAAGAAATTCATCCATGCTTTTTAAATCACTGGCACTTGCTATGATTTGGACCGAGTCATTTTGCCAATGTATGGAATCCACAGCCACATTGCTGATCTTCACACTTCGCCTGCGCCTGACTTTTGGAGAAGGTTCCTTGTTCTCTTTGAACTCCTTCTGGCAACTACCAGGCAGTTCTGGGCTCAAAGGAGGTGTTGGATGATATTGAGGTAATTCTGTAACTAAATACAGGATACCCCAAAAGATATATTTAGTAAAATATATTGATCATACCCACGTCCTTTTAAGTTTCATCAGTAAGTCACTGAAAGAAACACAGGCAAATACTGTATCTGAAAAGCAAAGTAATGTCTGAAATCAGGCACACAGGCAGTAAATCCAGATCGCAAAATTGTACAGAAATATATTTAAGAATTAACACTTTTTAATGAGAAATGCTATCATATCTCCTAAGGAGCTGAAGTTTAATACTGAAAACTCAGATGGAAATGTCTTGGAAACTTCAACCTAGTTCTTAAAAATCTTAGTTCCAAAGTAAGCCACACAAGCATTTTAACACTGACTGTTAATTCAGTCAAACCTTTACTACACCCGTTTAAAAGAACAGCTATCTATCTACAAGTCTAACAAATGAAGGGAGCTTGGTAATTATTTCTTCTTTACTATAGTCTACAACCATGAATACTTCGCTGACAGTATCTGGTGGCAACTCGCAACCTGGCTTACTTTTGAGTATCACTGTATTTAGGATGTTCTTGTGCAACCCCCAAATAACTATCTAAATTTCTCACAGAATTCCTGGAATGAACTGGCTTTGTATATTACACTATAACATACCATTTTCCTCTGTAATTCTTTACCCCAGAGAAATGAGATTCCGTGTATTCCATTACAATCTAGAATTAGACAAGACTTGCCAAACCCCATCTGAAGTCTCATGAGAATACTAGCCTCTTTTAACACGTGCTTATTTAACAAACCTGTTTGTATGCTCTTTACCCTCTGTCCATCTAAAAGTTAATTTTGCTAACAAAACAAAAAGTAGTTCCCTATATACTGTCACTTTGGGCAGGAATTGAGACAAACACAATCTCAGATATGACACCAGAATAAAGAATATAAAGATGCAAATATATTTCAATCAGTATTGACTGCTTTAAATTTTAGTATATAACACACTACATATCTAATTACTTCATTTGGCAGTCAACTTCTTTCTTATAATGGTTCTAAAGAAACACTATAACCTCAGTTTACCATTAAAAACCAGAGCTTTAATAAATTTTTATCTGGATGTAAGTAAAAAGCTATAATCTTTTTATAGGGTGTCCTTATAAAGCAAACCTACAATGAAATATGCTTGTATTTTCAAGTAAAGAACTACTTGGGAATTAGCAGTAAAAAAAATTGTGAAAAATGAAAAATTTGTTGCTATCACTCTGACAAGACATTAGAAATGTAATGCACTAGTAAGGTATTACGTTTTGCAAACTAAACTTGCAGTACCCATTTAATAAACTGTTTTCCCCATCACTTTGTCAGCTGATAGAAACAAAGTCCGAAGAGGGTCCAAATCTCTGCCGCTCTTTCAGAGCCAAGATGTGCTCCAGCCTAACCATTCCTATGTGAAGCTTGCTGATCTTTCCTCCTTGTCATGTATTTTATTCTATATATGAGAAGTTTTTGCTTTGTATTGCTAGTAGGTCTGTTTTATCTCTCTGGACGAGATAACAGTTTCCTCCCAGGACCTCTTTCTATTTTAGTCAATGCTTATGTATACACATGTTGAAGATAAACTCATGATGTTTACGTAGTAGCTAAAAGCTCTTGGGCATGCCTGAAAAAGAAAAAGGCTTCAGAAAAATAAGTAATTCAATACTGGGATTTCTGGAATTCTTGGAGTTAGTAACTGCTGGATACTTTCAAGTGTGTTCTTGTTCATGACCCCAAAATAACAGCTATATGACAAAGTGCCAGGCATCTGCAAGAAAATGGCATTTACAGGTACCTAATAAACAGTATATAGTGCTGCTCAAAAATATGGGCTCGAGCTGGAATCCTTTATCATCTATAAACCAGGAATAATCATATCTACCCTGGAAAAATTGTAACGTGTTTAATACAGTACCTGGCATGTAGTAAAAACAATTTATTTGTTAACTAGATGAATAATGGCTAAATTTTTGCAGTTGAGAAAACTAAGCCTTCCTTAAGATTCACAACCATTCTTAAAGTAACCATTACTTCATTATTTTATACCACATATTCTTGGTGCTTCGAATACAGGTCTGTAACTTTATCAATTAGGGAAGCATTTAACAATACTGGTTCTGCCTTACATTAGAATATTTAGCCAACAGGAATGTTATTATGAATACTAGAGAAACAGCAAACTTTCAGAAAGAAAAAACAAAAATTATAAAGACAAACTCCCCACTTTGTCCACTTTTACCCTCTGGAAACTGATGAGCTGGAATCACATCTGAGCCAGCAAAGAGTGCTGAAACCTCTGACTGGGTGGCAGGTTTTACTCTTGTAGTCTTCTTGTCCCCTTGTTTCCCTTTGGCCCAGAACCTCATTCTAGTTCTCTGAGGCCTACAAAAAAAAGAAAAAAAGATGAGAGAGAGACAGACAGACAGACAGAGACAGAGACGGGGCAGAGGAGAGACAACACTTTTACAGGTAGAATATTCATAATCCAAAAAATCTGAAACCCCAAATATTCCACAATACAAAACTTTTTAAGTGCTAATGATACCACATGTGGAAAACTCCACACCTGACCTTAAATGACAATTCACAGTGAAAGTGCAGAGATGCTAAAAATACTGTACTAAATTACCTGTAGGTGCATAAGATGTGTATGAAACAAATGACTTTCATGTTTAGACTTGTCTTATCCTCAAAACATTATATATATGCAAACGTTCCAAAATTTGAAAAATCTGAAATTGAAACACTGCTGATTCTAAGCATTTTCTAAGTAAGAGATTCTCAAACTGAACTGTAAGTATTAAAATACAGTGAAAGACTGAAGACTTAAAACAGGTTACACAGCCAGTGAGTGACAAACCTAAGAATCACACCTACTGTATTACATTTCCTCTTCTCAGTGTTTACATAATGCCTTTCATCATACAAATCAAGGCAAGTACCTTGAGATAATAACAACTTATATGTATCGACCACGAGTTGTGCATTCTAACGTTGTAGTAGGAGGCTTATTTGTACATTGATTTGTGAATGATAAGCGTATTAAAATGAAATTTTAAAAATTTGAGCATCTATTAGGAGACATGTATTATGCCTTATATACAATACTTCTAACTTTTATAACTCCTGTGATGAAGAGGCATTATTATCCGTATTTTTCATATGGACAAACAGAAGCTCAGAGGACTGACGGAGAAGGAAGTTAAAATCAGGTCCACCATGCTCGCTCCTTCCCTCCCTCTCTTCCTCTTTTTGTCTCTTTCTCTCCTTTCCTCCCTGCTGCCACTCCCTTTCACAAAATACTTATTACTTAACTTACGTATTTTTATCTTCTAAAGAGAAACAGTCCTATGAGGCTTATTATAAACAGTATTTTTCTGTTCCTCTCACCCCATTTCTTGCTACTTCGAGGCAACCCTTCTGAACTAATATAACTGATTCTTCTTTTTAATATGTATTTCTATCATATCATGACCACAGGAAATGATTATGACTGCTCCACCACTTGCTTCCTATCTTCACCACAAATACTGCAATTTTAGTTAGATCAATATTCAGTACTTATGCTGGGCGTGGTGGCACACGCCTTTAATCCCAGCACTCGGGAGGCTGAGGTAGGAGGAGCGTTGTGAGTTCGAGGCCGGCTTGGGCTACAACGAGCGCAAGGCCGGCCTGAGCTACACAGTACGACCCTGCCTCAAAAAACTAGGACTGGGCGTTTGGCTCAGTGATTTAAGCGCCTGTCTGACAGGCACGAGGGTATGAGTTCAATCGCCAGTGCCGGAAAAAAACAAACAAAAAAAAATCAGTATTTACATTTAGTACTATTTTTACCATATAAATAATATTCACAGTTGAGGTGTGATCTATTTTATTCCAGAGGGTTTTTAGCTAATAAAAACTGGTTTTACATTTCCTCACTTTTCTACATGCAACTGACCTCTAAGTGTTTCCTTACTGTGTATATACCTCACTTTTTACTATGCTGAAACACACTGGGAACTCTAACAGTTTCATTTTCTTGGAGAAATCCATCCCAAGAGCTTTCTGATCTACCCCAACCTGGAATGCCATCCCTTGTTGCTTCCTGTGCTGCTGTTAAGTGAAAAGATACTTTCATATCATCATCACAGTAGAGATGCCTTTTTTCCCTTGTTTTATAATGCTTTTTGATGGATCTATTTTCATCCATTATGTTGGGTACCCAGTGGGTCCCTCCAATCCAGAAACACATGTCCTTCTGTTCTATGAAATTTAGTTGAATTACATCATTAACAGTAAATTGTTGTTCTCCATTTTTTCAGTTCTATCTCTCCAGAGTTCCTATCATTGAGTCAATGGATCTAATCAATTAAATTTGTAATTTTCCTATCTTATTCATCTCTATCCTTTGGCTCAATCTTTTGAGATACATTCTCTGCTTTCAATATCTTGAGTTGCATTTTTATGCTACCATATTTTTTATTTTCAAAAGCTTTTTATTATGAATGTTTCTCTTTCATGTGCCTTGATTGATTTCTTGGATGTAATTTATATTTATTATGCAGAAGTGCCACTGGGACTTGTATTTATCAGTCTTGAGATTTTCTATACTCAGATTAGTGTATTTTCTCCAACTTATATTTCATCTAGCAATTTTGTTTTGTTTTGTTCTTTTTTCTTTTCTTTCTGCTGGGGTTTGAATACAGGGTCTTAGACACACTAGACAAGAACTCTACAGACTGAGTTACATCCCCAGCCCTTTTTCTCTTCTAAATTTTGAGACAGGATCTTACTAAATTGCCCAGGCTGGCCTTGAACTTGTGATCCTCCTGTCTCAGCCTGCTGAATAGCTGGGATTTTACAAGGTGTGTACCACCATGCCAGGCTGGTTTCTTTAACATATTTCTGCACATGTATGGTAATTACTAGTATCTAGTTAGATTAAAAGAAAGGTTTTAAAATGTTGCTTACAGGCTGGAGATGTAGCTCAGTGGCACAGTGTTTGCTTAGCATATGTGAGGACCTTGGTTCAATCCCTAGTAACACGCCCCACTCGGCCCCCAGTGTTGCTTGGAAACTCTAATGTGTGTTGGTGGGTTTCTCTACTACCATCTTCTTATAGTCAATTTTATAGGAAGTGTCCCTAATATCAACTTGCCTCAGGAAAGGACAAAAGTTCTGAGACTGAATCACTGCTTTTGAGGACAAGGGAAATGCAGAAACCGAGCAAAAAAAAAAAAAAAAAAAAAAACAAATGTTGGGGGAATTTTTACATTCAGTGTGTAACAAGTGACTAAATCCACTTGTTCCAAATGTGTGCCTCAGTCGTTACTGGTGTTTGGTAAACTTTAAGCTCAGAGATCTGTCTTATCTTGACAATGTATTTGTTGCTTTCTGCTAGGTATGGGCCGATGAGTTAGATGTTTCTTTCTCAGTTTTACCTACTTAAGATTCAGTTTCTCCTATATATTAAGACATCTACACTTCTGGTTTATTTATTTTCTTTTGTCTTTTGTGGGTTTGGTCATTTCAGCATCTATTTTAAAACCAACAATTCTACAAGCTCTTTTTAAAAGAACAGAAGTATTTCCTGAAAGTCTTTTCCCAAAATACTTAGAACAAAATCGAACTCCAAAACTGGATCATACTTCCAATCTCATCTGGTCTAATCTCTCTTGTTTTACAACAAAAAACCCACAAATCATATAAAGATTTTTTTTTTTTGGTACTAGGGATCAAACTCACAACCTCGTGCCTGCCAGGCAGGCACTTAGGCCACTGAGCTAAATCCCCAGCCCTATTTTTTGAGACAGGGTCTCACTATGCAGTTCAGGCTGGCCTTGAACTTACTCTGTAGCCCAGGCCAGTCTCGAATTCACAAGGATCCTCCTGCCTCAGCCTCCTGAGTGCTGGGATTAAAGGCATGCAATCATATAAAGATTTATAAACTTAAACTTCCACCTTATCATAATGCTAAACTTATAGGAAAGTAAAGTTCGTAATATGTCTGAACTTCTAATGTCTGTCATTACTGGTGCTTTTTTTTTCTTGAAAAACTAGTAAATGATTTTAATTCAAAGCTCAGTATTTAGTCAATTTTAAATAAAATTCTACTATCCCATTAATTCTGTGCATAATTTATACCTTATATCCGAATCTGAAGACTTCTGTCTCACCACCAACTTCGTTATCTCTCCTTGAGACATAGTTTTATGAATCTTTGCCTGTTCATCAATCGAAGAAAATCGCTGTGATGTCTGTAATAATTACATATGTAAGAAACTTTAAAACCAAGAGAATATATGACAACACTATAAATAAGATTCGAGCACAGAAGAATTTGAGAATTATAGCTGCTAAAAAATACAGTTATATTCTTTAGAGACTTATTGAAATAATACAACCTACTGAAAAAACTTCCTTAAGTAATTAGAAATGTGGAGAACATGGGTCAATGAAAATGTTGACCAAATTTCTGATAACATGACAAAAAATTTCATGTGGAAAGTTAACAAAACAGTCAAGACCATTTAAAAATACATATAAGATTCAGGGTCTGATAATTTTAGAACACAAAACACTGGTCTTTCATGCCTCTTTTTGTTTGTACCAAGAGGTACAATCATTTTTATGGCTTAGCTATTACAAATTTTTATTATAGCCAATCAAAATTTAAAAGAGCTAGAACACATAGAAGAAAAACCAAAGAACCAAAGTATAAAGGAACATTATCATCACTGTTTTAAATTATAGATAATTCACAAAATTATCAAAGTGGAATTTGAATGCAAATCAGCAAATTTTATTCATTTTCTTTATAATGTGCCCCTCTGAAGACAGTTCTATTCTGAAGAAAGAATTCTTGTTAGTTATTCAAATACTGGCTAGTATTTCACTTTTCTATAGTTATCATATCTTTTCTTTAGCTTTTTCTGCTTGTCTATTGCTCTATCAACAGAAACCCAAAATATCCTGATTATAAAAATTTAAAGAGCATAGTGCTTTGGGCTAAGATGGAGTAACAGGGACCTGTTTTATCCTCTTGTCTGAAACAAACAAACGGTATAGAAATTAATAAACAATAAAGAGATTTTTAAGAATGGATGAGAAACAAAGTGAGTCCTATGTCTCCTACAGCTATGGCACATACAGAAACCCAAGTGACCTTTGCCAGACACCCAGAGTTGAGCACACGAAGCTTAACATCTGAAGTGATCAAGGTAACTTGAGAACAAAAGACACAATACTGGGGAGACGGGAGATGCGCATAACAGAACTCTGGACCTACAGATGGTTGCCATGGTGTGGTTTAATCCACACTTCTGTATGTGAGAAACAACAAAGAAAAAGACCACCTGAAACTTTTAAATGCAATAGCATCCATCATTTACAAAAGGTCAGTAACAGTGGCCTGTGCCCAAGAACCAGGGTACACAATTTTATGATACTCAAGGAACTAGTAAAAGTACACATAGAATCTAATCTCAACAGTACAAATAACACCAAAATGAGTAGTGAGACTTCTTGTCTTGCAACAAAGACCTAAGAGGATCAAACTACTTCTAGAACAAAGCTCTTGAATATTATTGCAAAATGTTCAAAGAATATTAATTGATCACAAAAATATCTAGCACTGAGATAAAATTCATGTCAAGTATGCAATAAAAAAAAGAGCTGGGCACAGTTACTTATGCTTGTGATATCAGCACTCTGGGAGGCTGAGGCAGGAAGACTGCAAGTTCAAGTCCAGTCTAGGCAATTTAGCAAGACCCTATGTCAAAATTTAAAATAATAAAAAAAGAGTTGGAGGTGTAGCTTAGTGCAAAGTCGCCAGGTTCAATTCCCAGTACTGAAAAGAAGAAAAGGCAGGCAAAGAGGAATACATGATTCATAATGAAGAAAAACCCTGATGAAAATAGGTACAGAAGGTCCTTACCTCAAACTGATAAAAGCCACACAAAATACACTCATGGTCAACATTACACTGGACAGGGAAAAACTGAAAGCACTTCCTCTAAAATCAGGAATGAGACAAGGTATCCAGTCTCATGACTCCTGTTCAATATAGTACTTGAAACTTCAGCCAGCACAATCAGGCAAGAGAAAGAAATAAAAGGGATACAAATAAATACGAAAGGAAAAACTTACCCCCATCTGCAGACAATATTCTTTACCTAGAAGACCCAAAGAACTTTACCAGAAAACTTTGGAGCTGATAAAACAAATATAGCAAAGGATACAAAAAAATATACAGTGGTACTTCAGTTCACATAATCCCAGAATAGTCTCTCAAAGACCTCGGCAAGTTTTTGCATAGAACATGGACATGCTAAGAAGGTCTGTGCAAAAATGCAAACAGTTAAGCAAGCAATGGGTTTAGGACTAATCTAAAATAACTGCCAAAAAAAACAGCCAAAGAGAAAATGTCCACCCTAAGTGTGAACATAAAAGACTACCGGTGGGTTAGAGAACTGACCTCAGGAAAGGACTTAAAATGCATGGGAAATGCATGGGAATCAAGATGATACATTTTTAAAGGAATTGATTCTGGGTCAAAAAGTACAAAAGGAAGGAAGAGGTACCTTTTAGAGACTGGATAGTGAAGAGAAAAGAAGTAGCAGGCAGAAATTCAGAATACAGGAGACAAAAAGCAAAACAGAAAAACAGGAGGACGTGTAACATGGCCTCCCCTCATCACTGAACAGGCTGTCCACAAAGAAGCTACTTTATCACACTGACAGAGGAGGTATTCTTAGAATTTGTCATTTTGTAAACCAAGCCAAATATACAACATGAATAAAGTAAATACACAAAATCTATACTCAAAGGTATACAAAAACCAATTCAAATAATGTCAAATAAGAAATCAGCTTAACATTATCTTTCTACCAAAAAACGAAAGACAAACTACAAAAGTGTGAAGTGCAAAAAAAAAAAAAAAAAAACAGCAATCTATATATGTATGTATATGAAAAATCTCTTGAATCAGAAATTCAAAACTTAAAACCAGAATTAAAACTCAAAAGCTCAAAACTCAAACCCAGGAAGAAGAGCTGACTCACCTCAAGAAAGAAATAAAATAAGGATATAAAATTAACTATTAAATGAAGACTCACAAGGTACCCAGAGAAGAAAAACACAAATGAAAAATGCAAAAGAATTAAGCAAAGGTAAGAAAATACTAAAAGAATATAAAATAAAGAAATAAAATAGGTCACAACATAATTGAAATGGCGACAGGCAAAAAAGAAAAAAATTGAAGTCTTTAAGGAATACAAAATGATGGAATATAATATATATGTAAAACTACAATTAATGAAGAATTTTCAGGGCCAGGGATATTAGCTCAGCAGCACAAGGGCCTACCTAGCAAGCGTGAGGTTGTGAGTTTGATCCCTGGTGCCCCCTCCCCATTTCAGTAAGCTTGATAAGACCAGAATTTACACACTGAAAGAACACAGGACATATATGATATCATTAACCTATAATAACCATATCCTAGACATGAAACATATTCTAGCCACGAAACAAAAAAGGAAAAATTCTGAAGGTCTAATAACTTAGCAGGATAAAAGAATTAGATTTAACAAAAATAACATGTAAGTGTGAATAAAAGATTTTGTATGTAGCCAAAATGTGTTCAAGTATCAAAACTACAGAAAGACCTCAGGAAACTCTATGAGTCTTTCCTGAGTAAGACATTATGGGAACAGCTTCATCTGATCAAGATGAACAGAGAAACTTCAGCAAATTAGTATATTCAGAAGCAGATGTAAGATGTAAACAAAGGTGAGAGTTAGGGTAAAAGAATAATCATTTGATATTCTTTAGACTGGTTTTCTTGTGTCTTTATGTATAGATTCTATACAATTACTTTATTCATGTTGTATATTTGGGATGGTATAAAGCAGAAATAAAAACCTAAAACACAAAAGTAGAAGGAAGAGGGAAAATAAGAGAATACAATAATTCATTGATATGTTGTTTGTCTTTTTTGATTTTTGTTTCTATCTTCTGTATCTATTTTCTCTTAAATAAAAAAAAATTGTATGGCAAAAAAAAAATAATTCATTGATAGTTATGTCACAACAAGTGAGAATTAGATTAGAAGTTAATCATTAAAAATTGACTAAACAGAGAAAAATGGATTAGATAAAAACAAAAGTTGACTATAGGCATTTTTTTGTTTTGTTTTGTTTTTTTGCGGCACTGGAAATCGAACTCACAACTTCGCGCCTGCCAGACAGGCGCCTAAGCCACCGAGCCAAACTCCCAGCCCTAACTATTGGCATTTTAAGTTACACATAAAGATAAGCAATCAATAGAAAAAACAGAAACTAGAAGATAAAAAGAAAATGTATATGACATAAATATAGCAAACATCATGTAAATTAATTACATAAAATGAAAAGTTGCAATTAAATCTATCAGTTGTACCAATAAATGTAATTAGGTATTACTGACCTATTAAAAGAAAAAAATTTTTTAATTTGATACCTAAAACAAAGTGATTTTTATTTTATTTTGTTTTTTTTGCGGCACTGGGATCAAACTCACAGCCTCACACCTGCCAGACAGGTGCTTAAGCCACTGAGCCAAACTACCAGCCCTGGTTTTTTGAAGTAGGGTCGCACTATGTAGCTCAGGCCAGCCTTGAACTCATGTTGTAGCCCAAGCCAGCCTCGAACTCACAATGCTCCTCCTACCTCAGCCTCCCGAGTGCTGGGATTAAAGGCGTGTGCTGCCACATCTGGCTAACAAAGTGATTTAGAAAGGCCAAAAACAAAGTGATAAACAAAAGGATACTAGGTAAATGGAAATAATACAAGAGGGGGAGTGGTAATAGAATGAAAACAAAGAAGTATTAAATGTGAAAAAGGATACTTTCTGATCCTAAAAGCCACAATTAACACAGAACAAGACATACCATTATCTGGATGAGATAGATTAGTATACCAAAAATAATGAGGCTATAGAAGATAAAGATGATAAATAGAGATTATGAATATCTACTGAAACTTTATACTGTGAATAAAGAACACACATTCTTAAATGAATGTCACAATGATCACATACTAGGTAAGAGAAAATATCAGCAAATTATATCACACAGACATATTATAGTTGATTTAATACAATAAAAATAGAAATTCACAACATTTCAAAAATGCTCTTCCTCTAAAAACTAAAATATCTTTTGGTAATCAAGTCTTCTATAGCGTATATAAGAATGTTAAAAACTTTGTAGGAAAACAGTAATAAAACTATATCTATGAGGTACATCTGAAAGATGATCGGGGAAAAAAATCATTGATTTAAAAACCCATATAAATAAGAGTAGAATACACAAATTAAATTTCCAACTCAAAGTCTAGAAAAATGACCAGGCATGGTGGTGCATGCCTATAATCCCAGCATTGGGGAGGCTAAAGCATGAGGATCGTTGTGAGTTCAAGGCCAGCCTGGGCTAGTGAGTTCTAGGCCAGCCTCTACTACAAAGGGAGCCCTGACTAAAAACAAAACAAAACAACTCAACTCGACTCAAACAAAACAACCTAGAAAAACGAGAAAGTAAATTTTAAAAAGCACAAGAAAACAAATGGTAAAAGTATAAACAAATGAAATAGAGAACGGAAAAAACAGGTATAATAAATAAAGCAAAATCCTGCTATTCTGGAAAAAAATGAGACCAATGACTAGCTAACATAAAAAAAGTAAATATAAATCTACAAAGTAAAAAATGACAAAGAAATGATTGCTGAAGGAGAAATTTTTAAAACTAAAAACTCTTAACAACTACTTTCTATGCTTCTATGCAAATAAATTTGAAGTTACAGGAAATGGATGATTTCAAAACAAAATAGTTTACCAAAATGGATCCCATTAGATAAAAAGCTTAAAAAAAACTAATTTCCCTGAAACAAAAAAAGGAATTAAGGAATACACCACAAAAAAGCACCAATCCCAGATGATTTGACAGGAAATCCTATCAAATCTTCAAAGAACGGATAGCTGCAGTACTACATATAAAGTTGCTCCTGAATTTTTAGGGGGAATACAATATATACAGAACCACTAAGTGTATATTCAACAGTGTGGCTGCCATCTTAGGGTTAACAATCCAAGAGAGTCATAAATTGGTTGTTCAATGCCAACCAGTTTTCCACTTTTGCAAAATCTTCAGACTCGCCAAACATAAGCTCCCAAAAAATCAAATAAATGTCCTCTCCTCATTTCCCCCTTGTGAGGTATTACTAAGACATAATCCAGGCTGGTTTTCTTTTACTATGAGATAAAATAATAAACTGAGCTTTGCTTGATCCACAGGGTTTTCTTGCAGTCTTTTGTGGAGTTAACAGTGGAGAGAAAGACAACTCATCAAAGTAAGAATTGGAGAGTACACATCTCCGAGAAGAACAAACACAAACTAGGAATACAAGAAGCAAGACCAGTGATGGGGGACAGGGATGGTGAAGCGTTTAATTTCGCTATGCTGGGGATAAAGATGAATGAAATTCTGGAGAGCCACTTGGGAGTCATGTCTCCACAGAGATTACTGCTTTAAGTTTGGCTAAATGGTAGAAGAAACAGAGAAAAGTATGTTTCCTATGTATGTTTCCTTACAGATATAATATAGGTTTTAACTAATGCAACTGCTATCTAGAAGACTGAGAGACTTGATCTATGGAAGTCATCTTTAAAATTTTGGTTAACAGACCACATCACTCTTTTTTTTTTTTTTCCTCTTTTTGAGACAGGGTCTCGCTATGCACTTCAGGATGGCCATGAGCTCACTTTGTAGTTCAGGCTGGTCTCGAATTCGCAACAACTCTCCTGACTCAGCCTCCCAAGCGCTGGTATTACAGGCGTGCATTACCACACTCAGCATCATGTCATTCTTCTTGAAAAATGCCAATGAGAACAGAATGAGAGCAGCAAGCAGACTAAACAGTAATTTTTTTTTTTTTTTTTTTTGCGGCACCGGGGATTGAACTCACAGCCTCGCGTCTGCCAGGGCAGGTGCTTAAGCCACTGAGCCAAACTCCCAGTCCTGGTTTTTTGAGGCAGGGTCGCACTATGTAGCTCAGGCCGGCCTTGCGCCGCGTTGTAACCCAAGCCGGCCTCAAACTCACAACGCTCCGCCTACCTCAGCCTCCCGAGTGCTGGGATTAAAGGCGTGCGCCACCACGCCTGGCTCTAAACAGTAATTTAAATGGCAGAGTTTGAAGTAGGAAGTTAAAAAACATAGAAGTCACACAAGGGAGGGAAACTACTACCCTTGCCTCCTCTCCTGTGCAGCAGGTACCAACTGTTTATTAATTAAGTAACTCGAAATCAATGCTTATGGAAACCATTTCAAGTAATTCACCTGTCTTTATCCCAGTAGATTAGGTATTTCAAAACTAGAAAGGTTAGACTGTCATTTCTGCTAAGATTAATGGCACACTTCTTAGCAAGAATCAGTGATAAGATTTTGTTATCCAGGAAAAGCAAAAAGGGTTTTAAAAAATCCATGTGCCACCTAAAATTAAATTCATTAAAAAAAATCTGGATTTTGAGAATGCAGTAGATCTTACTTAGAAACAGTGTAAGTCTTCATCTTCACAATAACAGTTACAACATAGTACATTTTCAAACAGAAAACATTGTAAAATCATTCCTATCCTCCCCATTCCCACCCCAATAAGTATCTAGTAGCATATTCTAGAAAGCAAAGCTTGTTCATGCACGTGTCCACCAGAAACAAGCACCACCACCTGCCTCTAAAATAGCCAGTGATGAGAGAGAAGAGCAGTAAGAATCGAAGAGTGACTAATACACTGTGCAGAGAAGTGTTCTACAGCTACCGCATGCAGTGGCCGTCAAGCAGGTGACAGAGGCTAGAACAACTCTTGACAGGAGCTGAATGCTCCAAGCAGAAAGCCCAACTTCCTAGTTCATCTCAGCAAGAGTTCCAGTGTGAAAGAATTCTATCATCAAAAGGACTAAGGGTTGTTACAAAGGAAACTTAGGAACACAACAGCATTCAGAAGTGCTAAGGTCTTCCATAAATGAAAATATCCATACACTAAAGTACTGTTTTTCAACAATATTTGTTCCATTACAAACTTTTCACATTTAATCACTAATCACATAACAGAGTATGTTTATTTGTAACTAATAAAGGCACCGTCAAGATGGAATTTTTGTACACAAAGAAATTTTTATCTCTAATTATATATATACTGTATAATGTGTTTCCAATTTCAAAAATCCTACAGTTTGGATCAGGTTAACAATTCATTTATTTAATGAGGGAATACGCCCTGCATTTCTGTTTTCATTTTTTTCCCCCTCATGGAACGTGAATATTGATTATCATCTTAAAACTGAATCTACCTTTCACAAATAAAAAGACAGTAAGGGTGCTCTGAAAATTAAGAAAAATTTTATTAACTACATCTTCACAATTCAAAAATTTAAAATAAAATATTTAATGATTCAAAGAGTATCATACATTTTTCCACCATACTATAAAGAAAACTAGAGAGCCAACTTATGAATCTGCATGGAAATAAAACACACTTCAGTGATAATGTTTTAGTTTAGTTATATGATTAGACATATATTGTATATTTTCTAGGATAATTCCAAAATAAAATTCTTCACCCTAATATATCTATAAACGCACTTCAGTGATAATGTTTTAGTTTAGTTATATGATTAGACATATATTGTATATTTTCTAGGATAACTCCAAAATAAAATTCTTCACCCTAATATATCTATAAATGCACTTATACTTATCAAAACACATTTGTACCTAATTTTGGGTGAGATGATGATGAAGTTATATTCCAAGTCTCAAACAGTAAAGCTTTACTCAAATACAGTGCCAATGTTGTAATCTGACATGACTACAAATTCACATTACATGTGGCTTTCTCTTTGGCTAGATTCTCTGGGGAGTCATATTTTGCTCACGAAATTTTATGAGCTTATATGGTATTACTGAAAAATAGGGGTAAGGGAGCAAGTTTAAAGGCAAAAAAGTAAGTAACAAAAACTTCAGTTAAAAATCTACTAAATTATGTAACATCTTACTTCCTAGGCCAGGGAGCAGTCAATTACAGCCCAGTTTGTGTTGTTTTATTAGAACACAGTAATACCTATTGTGTTTTTTTTTAACTTACTGTCTGAGGCTGTTTTCATATGATGGTGGTCAAATTAAGAGAATGTATGATCTACAAAAGTCCAAAGTATTTATTATCTTGTCCTTTATGAGAAAAAAGTAAGGGTCTCTACTCTATCTTTTGAGATAAAGGCATCAAAATTTCTACAAAAATGCTTAAATACCTCAACTTGTCCTAGTTCATGACTTGATACATGCTGCTGAGGTGCCCTTTACTTGAACCCTGTTAACACTTAGCTTTATCTGCTGTGTTCAATGAAGTTTCCCATGTACAACATTAGATGGGAAGAAGCTGTGAAGGTTAGCTTTAGATTAGCAAAGACGATTCCCATCAGAATTGCTTGCTGTCTAGACATTTTTTTTATACTGCTGTAAAATTACCATTTCGGAGTCACTGTGAGAGGCCTGACCCAGGCTGGATGCAGACCCTAGCTCAGAGTGAGAAGCTTGGTCAAGGGAGAGATGGGGCTCAATTATGTCATCGTAATCATCTTCCTCTGTGTCCCCCTCCCCATCGGCAAAAGTACCTCTAGTCAAGAAATCGGAGCGCGTCCGCGCCATTCGAGCTTTCTTTTTATGGGCCGGTCTGGCAACCTGCTTGACCAAATGATAAAACAAATAACACAACAATGTTTTGTTTCTGTTTCTTGGAGATGATGCCACTGAAAGAGGACCCATGAATTTCTTGAAACATCCCTCCACCCCAACATGGCCTTTTCCCTAGTAGAAGTAACACGGATGATGAAAAAAATCCATATAGATTACTCTGGACAAAGGGCAAGAATGAAAGCTAAAAATCTGTATCGTGCTTCTTCATAGCCAAGTCAGTCACCCTTCCTTGACATAACAAGTCACACCAAAGTCACTTGAATAAACTGTCCTTTTATCTAAGCAACTTCTTTTTTATAAACATAATTTGGTTTTTAGGCACCACTCACTGCCCAGAGTACACCTTACTTCTTTTAATAGGTTTAGCTCATGGCTTCTTTCTCTAACACTTGGGAGCAGATGAGGTGTTCTGCCTACAAGAACAGCAACTTCCAAAATAACATGCATCTACTTCACAAAGAAGATAAACAGGTCCAATACTTACCTCTCGCGGGCCTGGCCCAGCTAATTGCAGAGGTTTCCAAGCTGGTTCATCTTGTTTATGGACTTGAGGATTTCCACTGCTTAACGCTTTCTTGTTACTTTAAAACAACAGGATTATATTTCAATTTTTATCAGATATTCCACAGAAGATGAATTATAGTCTACCAACCCAAGAATTATCAAGAATCTGCATAGATAACTGAATTCCCAGATGTTCTGCTTTGGTAATCACTGGGTATACTCCCCTATGGTGACATATGTTTAAGAATAGTAGCAGCAGGGGCCAGAAATATGGCTTTGCAGCACAGTGCCAGCCTGTCAAGCACAAGGTCCTGAGTTTGATTCCTGGTACCAAAACAAACAAACAAAAAAACAAAACAAAACAAAAAAACTAGCAGCAAAAGTAGTTCAAGACCTGAAGTGGATCTGATGATGAACAAAGGAAAATATCAAGTCTCCCAAACTTTTAGAATACTAGGTCTTATTAGGACTTTTTTCATCTAATCATAAAATACCTGGATGAGGACCCAATTTTTTTTTTTTAATACCAAAATGGCTCCTGTTGGTTAGAAACTTCTTTGAGCTGGAGATACAGCTCAGTGGTAGGACCCTGGGCTCAAGTTCTGAGGCCATTCCTGGGTTTGAGTCTCAGTACTACAAAACTAATATTAAAAAAGTTGCCTCAAGGAAGTATTTTTTAAAAAGAAATTCTCCTCTTTCTGAAATCTTTACAATTTGCACTACTGTCTTACTTCTAAAACTCGAAATTAGATAATAACAATGGCAGGATAAGATACTTATCAAGATAAAAGCGTTAAAATCTAGTCATTAAAATCTTGCCATTAAAATCTAGTCATTAAAATCTCTTGCCAAATCTCTCTTGTCACAGCTGACCCTACTGGTCTCTCTCCAAAGAGAAACAGAACAATTAGTAGGACCTTTACCACCCAAACTAGCTTTAAAAATCATAGTATTTTAGATTTATACACATTTATATTTACTTATGTTCACTTTCATTAAACAGGTGAAGACTACTGTGTATGCATCACCAATATGTTACAGAAAAAATACTAACCTAGTATCACTATCTAATTGTGAAACTCAAGTTCTAGTACCAATTATTTCTCTAAATACGTGATGTTGAATCATTTCATCACTATGGGCTCTAGTGACCTCATCTCTAATATGTGAGAAACTGGACTAGACAACTCAACACACACACATACACACACACACACACACACACACTTTTCCCATTATTCAACTCAATCAGAATTACAAAAGATATATTTTTAACTCTCTTACTGGTTTACATGCTACACAGAGCCTTTACTCTTTTGGGCAATCTCTAGGTTGGGTAAGAATGGGACTTCAAATTGCCATTAAGTTCAACTGCATTTCACAATACTGTAGAAACCTTCAGTGGGAAAATAAAATACTAAGGGTCTCTTGTCCATATTTGCAAAGGATTACTATAAAATCTCTGTGTAATTTAAGGCCCTAAAGATTTAAATGGTGACTATTATATGAGAGAAAAGTATTTTTATAAATGTGAAATTTAATTTTTTTGCCCTAAGGTACAGTCAACAGTGGTGTCTTCCACAGGCACTGAAAGAATCTACCAAAAACAAAGACAATACAAGCATCTTAAGTTTTATCCAACTTGTTACATACTATTTTGAAAACGTTCTTCTGGGATGGTATCTGGCTGGGTGGTAGAGTGCATGCGATTTGCAGTCCTGTGTTTAATACTGAATGAGAAGAATTTCTCATGACTACCACTAGCTAAAAAAGATCTTAAAGAACTTCCACTTATCTAAGGTATCTAAAATAGTCAAACTCTTAGAAAATAGAATGGTAGTTGCCAATGGCTGAGAAGAGAAAAATGACTTGTTTAAAAGGTACAGGGTTCAGTTTTGCAAAATGAAAAGTTCTAGAGAGGTGCTGAACAACAATGTGAATAGAGTTAACACTACTGTTAACTGTAACACTTAAAAATGGTGTAAGATGGTAAATCTGTGTAATGTATATATCACACACTCAAACACATGTACCCAACACATACAAAGAAAATAATGAAGGCTATAAATAGACCAACAACTATGACAAAGACATTAACTTTATTAAACCCTGACACTGGCCAGCTTGGACAGCTACACATCACAGCTCTAGAGTGATGTGTGCATGTGCTAAATCACCCTTTGTACATACTCTTTGACCTAATGGAGAAGAATCAAGAGCTCTGCCACCTGGGTTCAGACACTCTAGGGTGTAACTATATCCAGTTTCAGGTGGTTGACAGAATCAATGCTTTGTTCGGTTTCTAAGGAGTATTTTACAAAAAGAAAATGAATGGCTCCACACAAATTAAGTGGACCAGAAAAGACACCATAAAAATACTCCAAGAACACATCCATCTATAGCCACGAGTAAACATTTTACTTACACAGGAATACTTGCATTGTCCTTTGATGTGAAGAAAATAGCCCCTGTACTTCCCTCTCTGGAAGGGTCTTCAGACTTGTGACCATAAGACTGACCTGATCTAAGGTGTTCTCTTTTTGAAATGTGATTATTAGAGCGTTTACAGGCAATATCCTGCCGGGTGCCCATTCTTTCTGTCTTGGACAATTCCTTGACATTATTAGATTGGCATGGGCTTCCTTTCCTTTCAAAGAAAACTGTGACAGGTCGGTCCATCAGGGGTAAATGTGCAGAGGGACTGTCTTTTGGGGCAAAAATGGCATCTTTTACAGTTACTGATGGGGATCCTAATCCACTGGGTTCTCTCTTCTCTGGAGTACCTGGGAGAAATAGAGAGGTTGGCCTCTCAGCTCTTGGCTTTGACTGACAGAAAGACTCTCCAGCTCTTGGCTTTTCAATTGTCTTGAAGGCTTTGCGCTCCTTTTCTAGAATACCTGTTTGCTGTCGAATCTGTTCCATCATTTCTTTTTCATTTTGCTGTTGCAGCTGCTTTTGCCTTTCTTCCTTTTCTGTGTTTAGTTTTTCTAACTTCTTAAGCACATTATTTGAAGACTCCATATTCAAAGAAGGAACCACTTGGTCTCCTGAGAAGTGAGATTTTCTAGCTTCTCTGCTGAAATCTAAAGTATGAGCTGTTCCCAGTATATGGTTGTGTTCCAAATGTTTGTTTCTCTGGGCACGTGTATCTAGCTGGGAACTTGTTTTTAGGGTGTCTTGATGGGGAATATAAAAAAACGTAGGCAAACTATTCGACATGGAAGAATCTCTCTGCTGTGGCTTACAGGTGATAGGTTCAGAACCGCAGACCCGCTTTTCCTGCACAGTCCCATTCTTTAAGAGCTCTGAGTCAGGGGATGCTCCCTTCCGAATCCATGCAGAGCTGGTCTCACTTGAGACACTGAGGGAACTGTCCTGTGAATCAGACTTTAGACTGCGAGATATTTTTGGTGATGGAAACTGCAAGTGTCCTTCATCTAAAATTATGGACTCTAGCTTGCTCTTCTGGCTGTCCTCACAGTTTAGAAGTTCCAAGCTTCCTTGAGAGCTTTCACTTTCAGGGGTGTCCTGTGGAGACTGGAGGCCTTCAGGCATCAGTTCTGTAGACCACCTCCGTTCCTCTGAAGGAGACACACCACCAAGAGAACGAACTTTCAGCAGTTCCAAGCTAAATATAGCTTGCTCTAGCTCTCTCATTCTCCGGCTTTCTCTTTTAGCCCGGCCTACTTTTTTCTGATGGAGATCCTCCAATGACTTGGGTCTTTCTCTGATAATCACCTCTTGCTGTAAGTCCATACCACTTTGGCTTCTGGCTCTCTCCTGCCTGTTGTCTAGAGACTCTTCTGGGCCCTCCACTGAACCGTCATGGCCAATGTGGCTACTATCCATCACAGATTTACTTTCCTCTATGGCTTTTACTCTGCTGTCAAAGGAACAGTCCTCCCATTCTGAAGGGTCTGAACCCTGAATTTCCAGAGCTCTAAATGCCTTGATATTCATCGATCCATGTTCTAGTTTTGTTTCTTTTAGCTTCCGTTCTTTTAAGGCTTTAAATCTACATGAAAACAGATATAAATTGGTTATGGATACCTCTTGGTTACCAATGAATATACTTACTAGGAATTAAAAAAAACAGAAAGTCACAAAATTTTCTTTCTTGTTTTAAAGATAGTCTGCTATGTTGTGATTGCTGAGGATGGCCTCAAACTCCATACTTAAGCAATCCCCCTCAATAGCTGGAACTACTGGTATGTGCCACTGCACCTAGCTTTAAAATTTTCATTTTATAATACCTAAGCATTTCTTAACTTAACCATACCATTTCATTTCTCCTATTTCCATGAGATAGATGGTATTTACTATGTATATCAAATTTCTTTCTTTCTTTTTTGGTTTTCTGGGACAGGGTCCTATTCCATAGATCAGGCGGGCCTTGAACTAACCTTGTAGCCCAGGCTGGCTTCAAACTTGCAGTGATCCTCCCGCCTCAGGTTCACAAGTGCTAGGATTATAAGTGTGTGCCATTATGCCCAGCTATATTATTTCTAACTGGGCATTTCAGCCAAAATGTAAACTAACTAAGAAGTAAAGCTCTAATTTTAATACTATCATTTCTTTAAGATAGACCTTACATATGAAATTAATGTTTCTAAAGGTAAAAAGTTGAATATTGATGGCGTGGTGGTGCATGCCTGTAATCACCGCACTCAGGAGGCAGGGGCAGGAGGACAGCTGCAAGTTCGAGGTCAGCCTGGGCTACACAGTGAGACCCTATCTCAAAAAACAAAAAAAATGAACAAAAAGTTGAGAACCGGCAGTTTTGGAAGATTAAACCTAACGTAAAAGTTGATTATTGCAGTTATAACCACAAGCTATGAAGAATTTCAATTCATTTTAATAGACACTTACTTAACTTATCCTGTAGACCAGACCATATAGGTTAAAACTGGCAGGAGTATCAGTGTAGTGAAGAAAACAAATTGTATATAACCAGTAGTAATACAAGCATTATACACAAAGTAGTTAGGAAGACAGGAGGAGTAATTACAGTAATAGAGATTACCTTTGTCTTGCTGCAAATCCTCTACATGTTGATTGCAAAAGGATAATTGCATTCCTTTGCTTTTGATACCGCTTACTTTCTCTGTAGCCTTTCCATCTTGCCTGTATGCAGGTAGCAGCCATGTGCCTGTGCCTACAGAGGTTCTTCCATCTTTGCTGGATGACGATGACTGCAGCCCGTAGCTCCAAGTACCTCTGCCTCTCTAAGTGAGCACGCCAGGAAGCTTGGAGCAGAGTAGCTGCACTATCCATGACAAAAGCATCCTTCTGCACAGCTGCAGCTCTGACTTGCTTCTGATTTAGGTAATTCCTCCAGAATCTCTGGGAGGAAAACAACAACATGTGTGGCCATGTTGCCATACATTTGCACAGAAAAGGGAAAAAAAGATAAATTTCTTACTTACAGGTTAAGTAGCTAAGCAGCTACACTGTCAGTGAATAAAAGTTTTCCAGATATGCTTGGATAAGCTACTATTTTAAATAATATAACCTTCATCAAATTAACTACAGAACTTAAAAATTTTGGATGCTTTCATGCCCTACAAATTCATTTCAACAAGTTATATTCTTTTTTGATATAATTTGTTCTAATAATATTAATAGGTTTAAGGCAACTAAAAACGAAGACACTACAGATTTCCTAACACAAACAAAAAATTTCTTGTGGAGAATACCCAAGGATATTTAAAAAATGTGAGAAATCAACACATAAATGTGACAGAAAGGGTCCATCATCCAATAAGTGCCTAATATACATGTAAGTCTCAAATGGCACTCAGCAAACTAGTACATAGAAAGAACCATCTCAACAAAAATTAAGGTACATGACTCCTTTGCCCATTTATACCTCACAAAACATTGTAAGTATAAATTCAATCTAACTTAAATTCAGCAAATCAATATTAATAGTCAACTATTACATACTAGGTAATCTGTTGGGTGCTATGAACATTTCAAAAGTGAGTAGAATACATTCTCATCTCTGAAGTTTACATTATTATTTTTAAAAAGTTACACAGTGAAACTATTTCTAGTTATTGAACAAAGAACAAATAAACCAATCAATCTTGTGCAAAGAATCTTCTGCTTCGCACCTGGATAACAATGGCTGCCTGTCTTAGATGGAGGAAATGCTGTCTACACAGCAACACCCGGAACCACTGCTGCAACAACACGATTCTATGAAGCACCTCTTGGTGAAGCAGATCTTGTAAGTGCTGCCGTTCCTGCTCCTTTAGGAAGATCTACCACAAAGAAGAAACACAGGGAATGCAGCTTAAGAAGAAATAAAAATTTTGTTTTCACGAATTACTCTTCCTGTGGCAAGCTTTTAGACAAGAACAAATACAATGCAGACATGTAAATGGAGGACTGAAAAATTAAATCCTGTATCAGTTGATCTAAAGCAGTCATTCTCAAACTGAAAAGAAGATATTAAAAACAGGAAGGGAATTAGGAAAATGAGCAAGAATTCAAAAATTCCACTGGCAGCGACTGGATACATTACTCTTTTGGGGAAATCACTTCCATAATGAATTGATGTACTACTGAAAATACATCAAAATAGTATTTTTCAATGGCATTATAGGGTGAAGATTGAGAATCATATCTTGAAACTTAACCACGTGAATAAACCAATGACAGTCACATTCTTTAAATCCAGCATTCGTCAAAGACTTCTTATTGTCAAAGTTATCAATCAGGTTATTTACTCACTTCTCTCTTCCCCTAATAAATTCTTAGAGGCTTTGCAGTATACAAAAATAAATTAAGACGCATCTCTTTGGAAACAGAATTTGTACTTCACTTTTAAATGCAGGTAAATATTATGTTCCCTAAGAAGAAAACAATGAACTAATACAGGCTAGAGACAGAAAAACGTCACCTGAGTAACACAAAGAGTTGAAACAATAATAAAGGCATGGATAGAGGACAACAGAATAATTCATTTTCATGAAGAGGATAATGAATCACAATACGGAAGTTTTCTAAAAAGAGGAAGATGTTTGAATTTAATGAGGAAGTTACTGGGGGATTATTATTGAGCAAGAGGCCAAAACAAAATATATTTAGATCCTTTTAGAAAGAACAACTGAAATAGACTAGTAGCAGACAAATGTCTATTTATTCTAAGGGTAACTTAGATAAGAAGAGTTAAGGAAAAGAAAATGGAAGCAGAAGGAACAGACAAAAGGGAAGACATGTAAAAATTATTTGTTAAGAAAAAAGAGAAACAGAAATTTATAAAAGCATTATATTGAAGGCTACACCAAAATGATTATGGTTTCTAGCCTAAGAGAAGGAAAAGGGGTGAAAGGAAGAAAGCAGTTGATAAATTAAGGCCAGTAAGGTAATATGGATAAGGTTTCCTTGGGCAAGTGAGTTGCCAACGATAGCAAAATATCTAGTCAGAGATGGTTTAAATTACAGTTAAAATTACAGTCACAACTAGAGCACTGACCAGAAGTACTGTTAATACTGGCTATATTATTTACAAAACCTTAGCTTAATCAATTTCCTTATGAATCTGATACACACTACTTTTTAAATAAAAATCTTCAAGTCAACAACTGACATTATAAAAATATGAAAATGTACTCGATTTTGACAAAGGAGATACAGATATATATTATATTTACCATGGTTTTTCCAACTTGGTAACTATCTGGATTAAGATTTATTTTCCTAAAGAAATCCTGAATGTTAAATTTGGATGGAATAATATTTTGAGGAAGAAGTACATGAAAGTGGCTCACAAAATCCTGAAAAATAAAAAGAAAATGCTGTAAAATCACAACAGAATTGTATGTATACAAAATATTAAACAAGTTAACTACCCATTAATCTTTGTCTTATTCTTTTAAACAAATGAAACAAAAAAAAAGGTGGTTATTAACATATCATAAAATATTAACTTAATGGGGAAGGGAGAAAAAAACTGAGTTCTGCATATTAATGCTATGGAAATGGAAGAAGAAAGGCAGAAGTTAACTATCTTTTTTGAGAAATATGTATTAAAGACCAAAGAAAAGATTATTTACCGAGAACCTGAAATTCTTAGCCAGGAAACAAACAAGCTAACGTGGCAATTCTCTTGTTTATTCTATTTTTAGTGCTGAGGATTGAACCCTTCACCATGAGCCATTTTTTTCCCCCTCAGTATGTTTTTGCTTTTGGGAGACAAGATCTCACCAAGTAACTAAATTGCCCAGGCTTGCCTTGAACTTATGATCCTCCTGCCTCAGCCTTCCCAGAGTGGTGAGATAACAGATGTGTGCCACTATGGCGGGCATAACTGAGAATAAAGATATCTTTTTCAGTACAATAAAGATTCTAATTTTTGTTTTGTTTTGTTTTTTGAGATGAGGCTTCGCTATGCAGTTCAGGCAGACTTCGAACTTGCAGCAATCCGCCTTTCTCAGCCTGGGATTACAGGCGTGTACCACCTCACCCAACTGCAATATAATTTCTACAGCCATAGCAGTAGTTGATAATAATACCTGTGTAACTTTCTGGCAGCTTTCTCTGAAAGAAATCTGTGCTAGGAAAACTCTCTTGCATCTAGGTAATTTTGATTGGCTACTTCTTACAGGAGCAACTGGCATGAAGAACTGCATTATCAGTCAATTTACTATTAGTAAACACAGGATTCTGTTACAACATAAGCTTAATGACGCTGCCGGCGTCCAACAAAAAGTACTTTTTAAAACCTTTTTCAATTCTGTATACAAAAGGTAGAACAGAGAGCAAAAATTAAAGGAAATAAACAAGTGAGCCCCAATAAGATATGTGAAAATTATTTATGTGATGTAAATATATAAATATCACTATAGAAGCACAACCTGAAAAGTGTATTTGCAGCTGTATCCTGACTGGCGAATCCGAACTGTCTCTAGCATTCCCGTGTATCGGAGCTGTCTGAGTACCAAGGCATCGTTGAATCTTAAAGGCAGCTAAAACAGAACAAATGGAAAAAGGTGAACCCAGAACAAATTACTGTCTGTCTCATAAGCATGGGAAATTTTAGAGTATTTAGGGACTGCCGGAAGGTTGTCAGGTCAAGACATAGCCAAGGCAACAGGACAAGCTCATATCCCAGATGGTAGCTACGGAAAAGTTCTGTTGAACCTGGAGGAAAAGACAGAACCAAGCTTCTAAGTGACTCTGACCGTGAAGGTACGAGACCTTATAGGAATATGGGTGCCCACAGAGACAACACAGTCCAGTTACCACAAAATGTGCAACATGAGTAATCTACTTAAACATAGTTCAGACCTACTTGTACAATATTTTTATTTCTATTGTGGCTGTGTTTTCTTTTTTGAGATGGAGTATTGCTGTGTTGTCCAGGTTGGCCTAGAACTCCTGGGCTCAAATGATTCTCCTGATTTAACCCCTCCTGTGCGAGGACTATATAGGCATCTGTTACCACACCTAGCTTCTATTTTTGTATTTCACTTGATGTTATCTACAACAGCACAAGAAACCATCTGTCTGTCAGTTGTCTTGGTTAAATGAGAGCTTAAAGATTTTTTTTCCTAATAAAAGGTGAAGAGTAGTTTATTTCTCTAATACTTTCTTTTGATGATACTGACATGAAGCTCTAAAAAAATATCTTGTAGTCCCTCAGAATTCATCTCTTTGTTATAGGCATTGACAAGGAGAGGCTACTTAACACCACTCTCAACACCTTATCACTCCAAGATATTTCATTAGGCACGTTTTTGGATACTAAAAAGAAGATATACTTGGAGTCTCTGATATTTCTTTCTTTCCTAAAAAGTACTTTCAGTGATCCTCTAAGGCAATCTCAAGCACTTTCCCCTGCAGTAGAAGAAACACACTAGCTATCAAGGAAAATAAAATGAACAATTAATGTCAGATAATAGTTAACATTTAGTACTTCTGTACCCTGAAATACTTCATTAATTCAACTCCAAGTATAGCAAGATCTCAGTAACTGAAACTCAAACTTCTACTTAAATACACTAGTTTCTTTTGTAGTCACTAGAAGAGACTAGCTAACATTTAATAAGTACTTAGTACAGACAGGAACTAGGCACTTTACAGATATTAACATACATGGTCACAGAGCAATAAGAGGTTATTCCTATAATTACAGTTTATTATTACATATGTTAAAAGTTTTTCATTTTAATTTTTATAAATACCTGTTTGTAGTACACAAAGCACAAATTGAAATGTTTTAGCCACAGACTAATCAGGTGTTATGGTTTATATCTAGATGTCCCCCAAAAGCCTCAAGTTCACAGGCTGGAGGTTGAGGAAAGTGACTGGATTACGGGGCCTTATAGTTGGCTTTTGTTAGGAGGTGGGGTCTGGTGGGAAGAGACAGATACTGTAAGTGTGACTTGGGAGTGTTTTAGGCCCCTTTCTGACTCCTCCTTTGATGTTCTCTGCTTTCTGTTCACGCCACCCTGCCTTGGAACCAGCTGACTATGGACTGAAACCTCTACAAACCGTAAGCTGAAATCAACCCTTCTTCCTATGGCGTTGGGCACTGTGTCTCAACAATGAATAACTTAGATATTAAGTAACTTCTCTAAAATTTTAAATAACAGAGCTGCAGATTATTTCTGTAAACAGTGAGAAAGTTGAACATTCCTACTACATTTTGCTGGAACTACTTTTTCTTATGATGAACACAAAAATGGCATAGATTTACATAAATATTTATTTATAAAGACTTATTTTTATGTTTTGAATTGTCTATGTTTCTTAATTATAGGAACTGCTATAGAAAAGAGGAAGAAATCAAGAATGCTATCTTCTCTAAGTTACAGGGACAAGAACTCCTAAATGTGAAATATATAAAGCAATTTTTTAAGAGGTATAGCACATATCCCACAGCAAAACAGATTAACCTTTCAAGTAACAAAAGTTTGACAAGTAAGTTCATTTCTAAAGAAATTTCAACAAGTTATTTGCTTTTCCAATTCTAGAGATGCTAAATCAAACTGGCACAAACATATTTTAGACAGGTAAATGTGGACATTAGAATGGGAGTCATAAAAAATACTTATAAAACACTATTTTCCTTAGAAAATTACAGATAACTCTCTTTCTCTCCAGTCAATCTCTTAAAAAAAAGAATTTAAATCGTGATTTGAAGTAACCTAAGCTACATGATAAGATTCGCAGAACATTTTTTACCTTTTCAGCATTGGAGCGAATGCATTTCACAAAATATGGTTCTGCTTGCCCTAGTGTCTCCATCAGCTTGCTTAATGATGCCTATAATTCAAAGCAATACAGTTAGCATACTCTCCAGTTCCAAACTAGCAATAAATAATTTATAAAACAAAATACATAGGCGGTATATGTAAAAACTGTCTACAAATACATAGAAAAGAGTTTGCTTCTAGAAAACAAACTGTATATTCCCATTCTGGTTAAATTTAGGATAAAGATAAGGATGGTAGTTCAATTTTAAAACTGATAATAACAGTAAATACTGCAGATATATTTCAGAATAACTATAGAAAATTTTTATCAATATTTTTCACATTTCCTTAAACAACTTTATTCACATGTGTGCATTTCTGAAGAATTTTAAAATTCATCCAACTGGGTATCCAGTAAATAAGCACTTCATTGCTTTAATTTTAATGTTTCTAGAGAGTATGTTGTGAGGTCCACTCTTTCATTCCAAAATAATGACAATTTGTACCTTTTTTTCTGAATTAGTCTAGCTAGAGATTTATCAACTTTTACATCTGTTCAAAGTACTACCACTTTGGTTTCATCAATTTTTCTGTTTTCAATTTCTCTGAAATCTCATTATGTTTTTATTTCCTTCTTCCTGATTGCTCTGGGTTTAATATATTCATTTTCTAGTTTACTAAAGTAGGAGATTAGATGACTGACATAAGATCAATCTCCTTTTCTAAGATCATATTCAATGCTCTAAATTAACCTTGAGTATTGCTTTAGCTACAACAGAAATTTTGATATGTCATTCCATTAAAAATTTATTTTAAAAAATACTTTTAATTTTTACTCTCACTTTGACTAAGTATTACTTAGAAATCTGGTTTTTCTTTTCCAATTATTTGAGAATAGTTATTTTCTTTGATTTTTAGCTTAATTCTATTATGGTCAGATAAAGATACTTTATGATGATTTTAACTCTCTTAAATTTGTTAAGGTTTATTTTATGGCCATTTAAGATCTATCTTGGAAAGTGTTCCATAAGCACATAAAGTGAATGTACATTCTTGAGTTGTTGGTTGGGATGTTTTATTCATTTCAATTAGGCCACTGCAAGCTAACATTCCTGTTCAAGTCTTGCATATACTTCCCTGCCTATGTATCTTATTATTCATTACTGAGAAGTGTGCTGAAGTGTTCAAGAATAATTATAGATGTGTCCATTTTTTAACTTTAGTTCCATGAGGTTTATGTTTAAATATTTAGGACCTCTGTTACCACATAAACACACATAGGATTACATATTCTAAGTAAATTACCCCTTTATCATTATGAAATATTCCTCTTTATCCCTGGTAATTTTCTCCATTTTCAAGTTTACTCATCTGAGAAACAGGGAAGAGAAACTTTACTTTCCATTACTTCAAACAAAGGACTGTGCTAATAATACAATAATGGTGGCAAGGACAGCTTGGGCTACAAAGTGAGTTCAAGGCCAGTATGAACTGCATAGTGAAACCCTGTCTAAAAAAGATAAGACTGACTAAATAAATAAATAAATGTAGCTGTATCTCCCAGTAGCCTGAAGGTCCTGAGCAGCTGAGCTGAGTCTGCCTGTCAGGCCGGAAGAGGAGTAGCAGATTTATCAGCAAGTTTAAGATATGTCAGCAATGACATTACATCTGTTAAAGAACTGATGAGGGACATGACACTTGTGAAGTGGCAATACTTTTGCAAGGGGGTCTATGTGTAAACACTCCATAGATCTTCTCTTGATGATCAAGTTGCATCATCCCATTAAAGTTTTAAGTACTTAGAAAGTTTGGTGGCTGGAGGGATTGACTCATGTAAAACTGACATTTAACTGTTAAGAGATAAGTTCACAAGAAGGAATATCCCTAACTATAGCTAGGCTGGTGTCTTAGTTAATTTTTGCTCATTGCCGAGACAAAATACCTGACACCCAAAATTAGGGAAGGAAAGGTTTATTCTTACAGCTTCTCG
>RJWM01019102.1:0-40009 GCA_004363535.1 Dasyprocta punctata | reverse complement strand
CCTTCCTAGAACTTTTGCCACCAATAAAACTAGTGTGTTATGTAACTAAGGAATAAAAGCAGAACTCACATTGTAAGCCCTCCTTGTCTCTATGTGATCGTTTGTTATTAAGCATTTGTTATTTGCCAAATGCCATTCTAGTTTCTGGGAAAATAGCAAAGAGAAATAGAGTCCCTGGCTTTGGAGAGCTCACATTCTGATTGTAAAGACCTGTAGGTGTAGAAAGCAAAAATAAACTGACAGAAAACTAAGGAAAGCAATCGTGATGAACGGGATGGTGGAGCTGAGATGTTTGTGTGTGTCCGAGGCCAGTGGGCAGCCCCTGGTTTAACTAAGGTGATTAAGAAGACCCCTCAGTAACTGAGATCCTAAGGAAGGCAAAAACCACGGTCTTTGAAGTGATCAGGGGGCAGCGTAGACCAAGTACAGGAAAAACAAGTGCAAAGGCCCTGAGATAGGAAGCTCAAAGGCATTCTTGCATTTAATTTTAATTTTAAAATGCAGTTAATGCTATGGTATTGGATTCTTTCTCAACAATAAATATTTTGAAGGGCTAAGGCTTATTTTGGTATAAATGTGATATCCAGAAAGAACTCACACATAAGCCCGAGGAAAGCCAGAGTAACTGGGGTGCAGGAATGGGAACTGGGGGAGGACGGGGTGGGGTAAAACGAAGAAGGAGGCAGCCAGGAGCTGGGTCATACAGGGTCTTGAAGCCTGACCAATGTGGGCCTTTCTTGGAGAACTGGAGAATTGGGAGAAAGAGGACACAGTGTGAGCTGTTTTGCAAAGGCCACACCCTGGCCCTGTGGATCAGTTGCAATGGCACAAGTAGAGCAGGCAGGCAGGGAGAAGGGAGGTGAAGGTCTCTGGATGTAAGATAACTGGTGAAATCATTCTTGCTCTTTATGGCTCCATTTAAAGGTTGTTTCTTCTGTGAAATCTCTCCCGATTTCCACAGACAGCTAGAGGAGAAGTCCCTTCTCAGTGGCCCCCCACCCCGAGCGCTTTGCGCATGCCCCTCTGGGGAACTCATCCTTGGAGCACACCCAGACAGGGACTGTCTGCTCTGTCTGTCTAGACAGGAGGCGCGCACCGTGCAGCTGTAGCTAGGAAGCCCTGGGTCAGCCAGAGCCCGGCATGGTGCATGAGCAGTCACCACACTGAGGGAGGCTGCCTGCTGGAACCCTCTGCACCGAAGAATGCTTGGCTGCTTTCTGGATGTCTGTCTGGATTTGGATTTCCCAAGGGTTGGGAAAAGCTGCCATCTCAAACACATTCCCCGGCCTTTGCTGCGGAGTGAGATAATGGGACTAGGGTTCTACCTGAGAGCTCTATTTAGCTCCATGGCGAGCCTCAGTCTGGGGGCTGGGTGGAGAAGGGGAAGACGCTGGGAACCTCAGGGGTGTGTGCCTTGGCTCGGGATAAAAGTGCACTGATTAATACTAGGGTAAGAGATGGCAGCCTGGGAGTCTATGACTGAGTGGATGCTAATTATGTATTTTTTCTCCCTCATATCCTGCCTCAAGCCAACAGTAAGGCTGCCAAGTGTAAGTGTGGGCTGGAGAACGTTTTCTTGTTATTGTTTTCAAAAAACCTTCGCATGTTCGAACTCTTCATAACACAATTGGATGCACATTGGGCCAGTGAAATAAACAAGGGACTCTGGTCATGAGTTAATCTTCAGAAATTTACAACTGCTTGAGCGGTTCGCCTCGGAGAAAAAGGCTTAAATGATTTGGACTGGGCAATGACTCAGCAAATGAATTGCTTCAAGAGTCAAGCTGACCTGAGTTTAAGTCCAAACTCTGCCACTTGCTAGGTCTGTGGTTCTGGATTAGTGACTTGATTCTCTGTGAACTGCCATGTCCTCTAGCGTAAAATGCACACACTAATACTTACCTGGTATCCCACAGACGAGGGAGCCTGCTGGGTCTCAGTGACTGTGTCAGTATCTTTATTTCTGCTAGTGGAGGCCCATGGTGACCTGTTGGGCAGGTCCAGGGCAGGACCATATATTCTTTGTCCCCAGATCATCAGTCCCGCCATGAGGTCACCTCAGCTCACGGTGGACACATGATGGTTACTCCATCAAAGTCAAGTTTTAATCTTCCCTTGGCTGTGTGATTACCATATTTGATGGGGCCAAATTTGAATCTTGAATTAAGTCATACTACAACCACACAGGTCCTCCTTGTCTCACTTATGCTTGTGTTCTACACATTATTTATTTACTACTGTTTTTGCTAATGATCAATTTCATCCCCCGATTGTCCTCCATGTCTCTTACCCTCACCTCACCGGAAATTCTAAAATTGCAATTTCTTTCAGGCAGCGTGGTTTTGTATGTGTATTGCCACACTCACACTTAGTTGGACGTGGGGTTTAAGAATAGGCTCTAGTGCTGGGCATGATGGCACACGCCTTTAATCCCAGCACTTGGGAGGCTGAGGCAGGAGGCTCGTTGTGAGTTCAAGACCAGTCTGGGCTACAAAGTGAGTTCAAGGCCAGCCTGAACTGCATAGTGAGACTCTGTCTCAAAAAGTAGGGCTGGGGATTTAGCTCAGTGGAGTAAGCACCTGCCAGACTGGCATGAGGTTGTGAGTTCAACCCCAGTACCAAAAAAAAAAAAAAAAAAAAAAAGAATAGGCTCTGGAACCTGACCCCCGGGGTTTCCACCAGAGCTGGCCAATTTACTACTGTCCATGAAACTTCAGGCCACGTCTTTTCTGTCTATGGGCCACAATTGTTTCCTCTGCAGGATGGATTCAATCACCTACTCTACAGAGTTGGACGAAGGGAAAACATTCGGAGAGGTACCCACTGTGGGGTAGGCACAGAATAACTGCTGGTTCCTATACTAGGAAAGCTAGTAGGATCACCAGTCTCTAAGAGGAAATGTAGTGCAGAGGGAGAGAAATATTAAAGTGTATAATATAGAAAAGAAATCTCTCAATTTCACCAAGAATGACAGGAAAGAGCACCTAGTTATATCTTCAAGAAAAACATTCGATAAATTCTACACCAGCTTTCTTTCAATCAACACTCCAACCTGTATTTATTGAATAAAAACCTAGGACCCAAAAGTCACACTGTCTGTCACATAAAGGCATCACCCCATTGTGTTGGTATCAAGGAAATGCAGGAGGTTACCAGGAGCAAATCTAGAAACTCACAGAAAATTCTGCATTTTCTTGGTATGAGATGAGTGCTTCTACATCTAGAACATTGTATGTGGTTAGGAAAGTGAGATCTTACAAGAAAAGAAACTGAAAGGAAAGAGTAGTGGATAGTCAACCTCTGAGGAGTGGACATTCAAACATTCCGCTCAGGCAAGGATCACAAAAGAGGCGATCAAGCACCTCAAACAAAAATCAGATTTCTAAATCTATGATTGTGGGTGCCAGATTTGTTCATTTGTAATTAAAGAAATGAAATCTCAGAGTTTTGATGGTTCAGGGCCATGCAGCTCTGTAAACGGCAGAAGCAGGACTCTGCCACGTGCTGACGCCTAATCTAAAGCTTTTCCTGTTACACTAATGACAAACAGATGGAAAAACCTGCCAAGGAATGGAGAGAAAGCGTCAAGAAACTTCTGGATGACTAGACTTTGGTCAAATGGTATATAATCAAACTTGAAGATGGTGCCACACACATCCTGCAGATTGGAATTGGTGGGCAGCCTTTATTTGGGAAGCCTTTCTTCGTTGTCTACCTAAGGGAAATTTCTGTTATATAGTTTCTTCTCCTTTTCCTTCATAGCATTTTCCTTTATAGCATTTATCATTGTTTATGATCACAAATTTAACCCTATAATTATGATAGGTGCTTGTTTCTGTCTCCAGAACTCCAGGAAATCTGGGAATAAGGGGATATCAAATGGATTCCCTGTGTCTGAACTAATACAGTGTACGGCAAATAGTAGATGCTCAAGTAATAACTGATGAATGAATAAATGGGTACAGCACCCCGCCACTGAGGCTTGGAGTTGTATGCTGGGAACAAGAGCCAAGAGTAAATTTACCTGTGACAGAGAGAGAAATCTATAGCTGCACGGAGCGTCGAGTCAGGGTAGCTGGGTAGGCAGTGCTGCAGGAGAGAGCACATAGCATTCGTCATGGAAGGACTCAGATCTCCAAGGGAAACGAACAAGTCAGGTGTGCAGGTCTCAGGGAAAAAAGAGCCAGACCTTGGAGCAGAGGAGAGTGAGGTGTCTTGGAGACCCAGTGAGCCCAGGTGAACTGGAACAACGAGGTAGGCAGGGTGCAGTGATAACCGGGACCCCATCACCGATGGGGCCGGAAGGTGCTGAAAGGTTCCAGGCAGAATCCAGAAGTGCCCGCTCGGTCCTCACCAGGATCCCTGTTGATTCTGCAGAGAGAAGAGGCCCTAGAAGGCCAAGGACAGACGCGGGACCACTGAAGTTTTGCAGAAATGTGCATGAGGGAGGACGGTGGCTTGAATTAGGTAACGGGTAGAGCGGGTGAAAAGCGCGCCAAGGCTGGGTTCATGGGATGGATTTGATGTCAGGGGTAAGGAAAAAGGAGGAATCATAAATGACTCCCAGGTTTAGGGCCAGAACACCTTAACAGATGAAGACGCAATGGTTGAAATGGGGGCTGGAGAGGCAGAGGCAGAGCAGGGGTTGGAGGGTGAGGCCGTGTCAGCTGGACGCACAGCGCTGCAGCCAGGAAGAGCTGTCTCTGCGTGTCTTCTAGAACTCCAGGCATCCTCTCCAGCCCTGTGCCTTCTCTCCTGAACCGACGAGGGCACCGACCCGAAGGCTCACAGCTTCTCCTCCATCTGCATCCGCTCCTCGCTGTCCTCTCTTCCGTTCCGTGTCAGTGGCTTTGGGCCGGCTTTCGCAGGAATTCACCCAGCACACAAAACATTCCCGGGGCTCCCGCCCACGGGCACACTGTCCTTGCCACACCCGGTCAGTCGGCTGGTGGCCAGTTATGCCATGCAGATTCCTGTCTTGACCTGCTCGCAGGCAGCTCTGATCGGTCCTTTAAACTTGGTTCGGGTTATTTGTGCAGGGCGCTGAGGCATGTCCGGGTTGGCACTTCGGAGCTGATGGCTCCTGAGAGTTCCAAGGTTGTCATGGTCATGACAGCAATCCCTCGCTCTGCCTAAAAGTCTGTTCTAAACCCAGCGGGGAGTGTCCGAGGGTGCATGCTCCTCATCCTTCCAAACCCACAGCAGACACCCCGAGTGTCCTCAGCTGCCCTGGTAACAAAGGCCCATCTCCTCCACGTGCCGGGAACGGGGAGAGAGCCCGGTTGCTTTCACTTCCTGTGATCTGCAGAAGTCTCTGTCCCATGCAGGGCATCTTTTTCACAACACTGACAAGATGTAACGTGAGCTTCACCATTCCCAAATGAATCCTGAAACATATCTGGAAACAGGACGCTTACACAAAATAATGTCAGCGTTACTAGAGAGCTTCAGCCATTTGCTGTAAACTGGTACTTTTAAGTGGCAACCATGTGGTCTGCTTTGGGAACATCCAGTTCTTTCTTCTTTTTTAATAGAATTAAAACACCTGACACTTGCTTTAAGACCTAAGAAGACCTTTAGTGCTTAGCACAATGTAGAACCTGGCACAGTCATAAAGAAGATAAATTTGATTTTACTTCTCGAAGCCATTAAAAAGAAAACATACAGAATACCGTTGGTAGGAAACTAACAGCTTCTCAGAGGACTCTGGGAGGAGATAACTAAGGTCACTCCATACTCTCTTGAGTTCCAGGAAAGGAATTTACTTCCCTGCTGACACCTCACACCGTCACCCATCTAAAGCAAAGAGCATTGGCTAAAGAGATCCAGCTCTTTCCAGAGCCTGTCTTGCTTGAAGAAATGAACACTTCAGGAGAAGGAGTCTGTCCTTAGGGCTCATGATAAGGATCCTTGCCAAAGCTAACCCCAGACAGGAAGTCGTTTTTCTAGGACTGGGGGTTACTTACCAACGGGCACTAGTGATAAGGACTCTGAAGAGTTTCACCAAGTAATGCTGCCTGAGGGGCTTCATTGTAACGAACATGAGCAATTTCAAACTGAGAATACAGGTGAGAGATGGAGAAGATTTGGGCACCAGGGAGAGATGGGAATTCACACTGGCGAGATTCATAGTCACGGCATGGAGACAAGAGCTAGGCACTGAAATCGAGGGCCCGCGACGTAATGGAAAAAAACTGCTCGCAGGTGAACTCTCTTCTGGGGACCTGAAGACAACAGCATCTTAGTCCTGTCCCCTGTGGGTATATTATCACACAGAGCAGAGCCTCGCTGTGTCGCTAACAGCATCCTCCTGACTGTGTGGTTTTTAGCTTCTCTAGGTTTGTGGCAGAGTTTAGACAAAAAGGGAGTATGACAGATGTGGGGAATAATTCATCCACACAATCACCTCCACATCATCTCTGCTATTCGAAGACGTTTTGGGTGCCTAGGAGAGTGCTTTTCACAAAAGAAATACTCAACACATATTCAACGTTAAAGGAATTAACGAACAACTGGTCAGAAGTATTTTCCTGCAATTTTGTTACTGCCAAAGAAATTAAAAATGAGCACATATGAGAGGAAGATAACTTAACCTGAACACGTGATATCTAACATTTTAAAAGGCTGTGTCTTTCTTTACAGCAAGTCAATTTACTGTTCCAATGAGCAAAAGAGTAAAGGGAATTGAGTATGTAATATGATGTTGAAACTAAAGTCACAGTCAGGCCCCAAAGTGCAGTAGACAGGGAATTCCACAGGAAGGTAGAAAGTTACTGTCAAATGCGTATTTAGAAAGACTGCAGAACTGGTTGTTGAATTTTTCACCTCTCAGTCAGAATAACACTATAGAAGGATGGGTGGCAGGCGACACATTATTCCTTCACTTGTCTGATAGGAAGGGACTTTGAGGAATCCACTATGGACTTGGGAACAGGGTTTTGCCTTGCTTGAGAATCTATAAAACAGGAAGGCCATCTCCATGTTCTGGCTTTAGCATCAGAGGAGAATCCCTAGACTAGGATTGGGCTCCATTCCAAGGTCATACTGGTCCAAAGGGAGAAGAATGAGTTCTTTCTTTCTTTCTTTCTTTCTTTCTTTCTTTCTTTCTTTTTCTTTCTTTCTATCTTTCTTTTTGAGACAGCGTCTCACCATATAGTTCAGGATGGTCTGGATTCACTATGTTGCCAGGCTGGCCTCAAACTCATGGCAATCCTCCTGCCTCAGCCTCCCGAGTGCTGGGACTATAGACACACACCACTGTACCTGGTGGAAGAATGATTCTTAAAGAGAAGATGTAGTGTACACAGGAGAGAGTATGAGATGAACTGAGACTACTCCCTGAGGCCCTGAGAAGTACCAGCAATGGGGACCTGTGAGTGGACATCTCGGGGGACACAGGGAAGAGAGCAGGCGCTCAAAAGGGGGCAGAGCAAAGATGCGTTGTGTACGTGCATGAAGTCCTCACGAGGAATGCAAGCATCATGTGTTACAAACACAGACTAAAGTAAAAGATGTTTTTCTGTTTCTACCTCGGACCTTCGGAGAGTCAGAAGCTGCTATTCCCCGGTGGAGGAGGTGGAGAAGAAAAGCCCAACATAGAAAATATAAAGGAAATCAGCTAATATTCTCATTCCCACTGAAGTTTTCCATTTTGAAACACACACAAAGTAAGGGTAAAAGAATTAACCCTAAATCAATTTGGAGTATTCTAGTGACACACTGGACTGGCATTAAATTCTCTGAACTGATACTATGAAGTGTGGTTAACAAATACAGTGAATGTTTAAGTGTTAAGAACTGTATGACGGTAAAAGACACATTGCCACGAATCCCCTCAAAGTACAGTAGTCTCCGTCACTTTAGCACACTTACCCCACCCTTATTGCCACTTTCTGGAGCTGGAAGTCCTCTTTCATGAGTGTCTTTAGTTTGCTGTCATAGCTGCCTCGATGTTCTGAATTGACTCAAAGCATTTACCTTTGGTGGTCATTTTGACTTTAGGAAAGAGCTAGAAGTTGCATGGTCCCAGATCCAGTGAGTAAGGTGGGTGAGGGTATACTGTGATGTTTTTATGAGCTGACTTTTATGTTGGCTGGTAGTCAGTAGAAACTTCACCACATTTTTGATTATACCTCACACCTAGTAAAGATGTGAAAAAGAACTTCCAGAACTACTTCAGAAAGTATAAAAAAATAATAGGATACATGTGTCTAAACTGAGGGTAAGTATTTTGAGGGGAATTAATGGCCATGTGCCCTTTAATGCAATACAAATTTGAAATATAAATACTTATTGCATAGCTTGATCACTTCTTGCATGTTCTCAGTGTAAAGTAACCGTATCGCCAAGTGTGTGCATAAAGGTCCCAGGGTGTGCCCACAGACATATCCCGGGAAGAGGAAGAATAAAAAGAATGGCCACAGAAACAAATAACAGATTTTTAAAGGCTGGTAAACACCAAAAACATTGCAAAATACAACTTCTAACTTCCTGGTATGTTGACCTTTGAAATTACATTTTGATTGTATATTGTTTGATAGTTGCTTTACATACTCATAGTTTAGTAATGTTTTCTGAAAAGAGAATAGAAAGATACTACCTCTTTGTTGATCACATTTTTCTTATCCTATCACACTGGTTTGCACACTACTGATGGGCATAACAATAAATTTTATTTTGTTGATTTTTCTCATGAAGGAAAGTAAATAAACCATTGGTATTTATAATCAGATAGACTGCATTTTCCAGTTTATTTTAAGTAAGCTTCTATTGCAATCGAATCCTTCGCTCACAGTCTTAGGTGTGTAATGATCAGAAAAGTTTTGACAGACCAGTTTCCAGTTCTGCACAGTTCAACTCGGTTTTCTCCCACTATTCGTGTCGCACATAATCTTGTGCAGAGATGGTCCTGGGTTTGGGCCTTTTAATTATGATACCAGTGAAGTGGCCAGGGGAATAACAGGAGCAAAATTCAAAACGTGGCCTTACTCTCATGGAGCTGTAGGCCTACAAGGGAGAAACAGAAATATTTGATTAAATACACTAAAAACCTGTGAGATGAGTGTTTCAGAGGAAGAGGACACTGCTCTGCAAGAAAGATCAAAGAAGAAACCTGGAACTTTTATGGAGCCTCTGAAGTGAATGTTTTGCATAGGAAAGTTTGTGAACAACTGCACCAAGGTTTGCGTAGCATCCTTTCCAGGCTATCTCCCACCCACACAGCAAACACAGGGAAAGGAAGAAATATCAGCTCCATAAACAGTCCTGGAGGAGAGTGTGATGTCTTACAGGGCAGCAACACTCATGTAAATAACACAGAGAGATGATGAGTCTTTACAGCATGGTTAAAATAGCAAAAGATTGGTAATGACCCAGTCACCCACATAGGAGGTACTGATTAAAAAATCTACAACACATTCACACAATGACGTACTGGACAGCTTTATAAAACAATGGACTCATATAATGCTAAGACATGTTTTAAGTGAAAAAAAAAAACCCAAAATCAAGAACGTAAGATATATGTTCATCTTGGCTGCTATTCAGTCCCGTGAAGAAATGGAGGGGGTTCAGGAGAATCAACAGAAATGGTGTGACCCATCCTATTAATGCCCCATGCTGACTTGGGGTTCCAGCACCACGCAGCTGGTACCCTTACCTGCATGGGAAATGAAGGGGAGCTGAGTTTGTGTCTTTATAGGGTGCCACTGTCACCTGACAGGTGTGCTAGTTGTCTCACCTGTGACTGGGGGGTCCCCTCACGTGCAAAACTTGCTTTCAGTACTGGTGCCCTGTGATGCCCACCAGAATGTCGTGTGGCTTGGGGAAGAGCAAGCCTGAGGTCGCCGCAGGTTCCTCAGGTGAGAGGCGCACGTTCAATACACCACCACGACAGGAAGGAAGTTCAAAGGTTCACTGTGCACAGAGCCTGGGCGGGCAGGGTATGGAGAGCGAAGAGGGCTGTCTTCATGTGTCCCTTGAGGCAGAGATGAAGAGTCAGGCGTACGGAGAGAGTGTGCGTGCAACTGGCAGTAGAGATAGGGCAATGGATTGTGGTTCACTGTGAGTTTGCAGATAAATGTCCAATGTCTATTTAGACAAAGCAGCAGGGAAGCGAGAGGACCAGGCTGCCAAGCAAAAAAAATGTTTCCGAGTCCTCTTCTGTGGGCCCCGGCCTGGCCCCCTGGCCTGGCGCTGGACTTCCAATGAGAAGGCAGCAAGCTTGCCCACGATGGGCTCATTATGTGCTGTGTTTGAGGCAATAGGTTCATGCTTCCCCACCTCACTTGACCTACTGTCTTTGGCCGGTACTGTGTCACACTGCCTCTAGACTTGGGGATGGGGTTTGCACGGGCCACGGTGAAGAATGTCGAATGTGGAAATTGCTTTTTCTTGTTGCCTTGGAAGCCTCTGGATGCCATATGAAGAAATCCAGGCTAGCCTGGTGATGACGAGAAACACAAGACAAGCTGCCGGCCCACCTCCTCCCCTCTCACCCGCCACGGCCTTGCTGGAAGCCTACTGACTGCGTAGTCATGTGGAATAAGAGATTTATGGTGGGGCTTAGGTATTGCACAATTAAAGGTCATTAACCAGCAACCACAAAGGAGAACTGGAAAAAAGGGGACGGATGACTGTGGCTTTTGCATCTGATGCTATTCCTGAAGTCAGTGAAGCAATGCAGGTGGCCAAAAGGAAAATCTGGGCAGAGAGCAAAAAACAGTGAGGGCCCAGAGGAGCCGTATTTGCCTTCATTGCCTCTTGTCTCTGTGCTAGGGAGCTGCATCTGTGCCTGGTCCGGGACTCAGGGAAGCTGAAGGAGGAGATCAGTGGGAGCTGGAGAATCTCCAAGTCTTGGTGCAGTGCCCATGGCAAAGAGCAGACCAGAGGACCAGTAGCACGTGTGAGCTGCAAAAGGCAATGGTGACCAGGACCCTGCACCAACATTGCTAGCATCAATACCTTCCCAATCTCATGTAACATCTGAGATGACCCGCCCTAATCTAGAATTACACAGGGAAAGGAATTTTAAAATGGTACAGTTAAGCTAAATAAATGCAGTATGCCTAAATCATCCAGCTTCCATGAAACTGGCCAACCAACCCAGACACACAGACCTCCTCAACAGAGTCTGGTCAGTATCACCAGACCGGAGGAATGTTTCATTCTACCCCAGGCTCACAAGTGAAAGGATCATTTTAAACCACTTGGATTGCTGCACATGCAAAGCTGACAAAAGTAGATGTCTGACAGTGGTGAGTTGGGTGCTGATCTACGAGGTCCCATCTTCCCCTTTCTCTCTCATCCTTGCTCCAGCCCATCAGCGAGGCGTTGGATTCCATCTCTGAGGTTCCTCTTCAATTTGCCGTTTTCTTGTCTCCACCACTGTCCCCGTGGTCCAGAGGCCAGCAAGGCTTACTGGCAGCACCCTGACTGATGCCCCTTCTACCTGCCACCTCGTCTCTCTCGAATCTGTTCTCATACTTCACAGGAGTGGTATTTTTAAAAATATAACCTGGATCGTGTCATCCACTGTCCCCTGCTCGCCTGCTGTTTGGAGACTTCAGTGTCTTCCCGTTATGTTCGGAATTTACTCACATTCCTTGTGATGTACAGCACGCTGCCAGGTCTTACTCCTTCTAACCTCTTGGATCTCTAATGTCACTCTCTTAGACCCATCCCACTTGAGACCCGTGACAGAGGCCACCTTCCATCTCCTCCAACCCTCGAGCATTTTCATGGCTTTGCACGTGATGTGCACGTGATGGCTGTTATTTCTTTCTGTTCCATGAGACTTTCTGTCCCACAGAGACTGCAGCTCCTTGAAGGCAGGAGTCCTGTCTAGCTAGTTTGTCATTGTATTTCTCAGCCCAAGCACAGTGCTTTGCACAATGGGAGCCCCATAAATATTTCACGGATGAACACATGAATGAGTGAAGCAAGGTGGGTTGAAGTAATTCACCTCCTCCTACCTCCATCAGAGTTCTCCAGTTTGCAACAGTCTCTGTCTTCTTCCTGGAATCGTCTGCCCTTAGGTGTGGCTGCCCGGCGCAAGCCTTTACATCACTTGATTTCCACTGCCGTATCTTTCTCAGAAGAACCTTCTCTGACTCCTGTCTCACATACTCTGCTCCCGACCCTTTCTGTGCTTATCACTTTCTAAAAGTATAATTTTTGTGTGTTTGTATGATGACAAGAACATGACTTTTCTTATGAAGAGCTGTATTAGCAGTTAAGATAGCGTGATGTCGAAGGAATAATAAACAAATAAATACCACTGATGTTCTAGTCGTGGTCTTCCTAACCTACCTGTGGAGACCGAGGTTTCTGATCTTTCATGCCAGCCTGCTTTTCAAACTCTAGCTACCACTGATGGGACTGAATGTGTTGGAGAAAATAGAATTTACCACCTCTGGGCTACCGCCGCCTCCTGGATCTCACCTTCCCTTGTGATTCTCTGTAGTACAGATCCACCTGCCCCATGACAAGATGTTTGCACTCCCTTGGATGTCGTGGTTGTCTTGCTAAACTGACTATCTTTCACTCTGTGTTGTCCTTTCCTTAGAAGAACTGAAATGCGTTCCTGTTTTCTCCACAGTCTCCTCAATTTGATGTGTGTAACTGGTCATAACTCCCCCAATTCTGATATACGATTGAAGAAATGGAAAAACCAAGTCCATAAAAATTAAGGAAACTCAGTATGATGATTAACTTTATGTATCAGTGCCGCCAGGCTGTGGGATGCCTGGACATCTTATCGAGTATTATTTCTGGGTATATTACGGGAGATGTTTCCAGAAAGCCTTGACACTGAAATTGGTGACTGGTAATGCAGGATTCCCTTCCCAGTGTGGATGGACATTGCCCGCTCTGCTGAGGGCCTGGATGGAGTGTAAAGTTGGAGGAGGGTTGAACTCATGCTCTGCCCGACCACTGGAAAACCCACCTTCTGCCTTTAGGATTCCTGGTTCTCAATCCTTCAGACTCACACTGGAACCTACACCATCGATGCTCCAGGTGCTAAGCCTGCACACCCTTGGCCATCCTTCCAGATGGCAGACTGCGGGATTTCTCAGCCTCCATAGATGCACAAGGCAACTCCTCTGGAAAACTCTGATCAATACACTCAAAAACGTCTCTTGAAACTTCACTGTGCTTTTAGAGCCATGCCATTCTTCTTGAGAGCTGCACGGAGTTTTGTAATTGGAGTGTAGCACAATGCATTCAACCATTTCCCTATTGGTGGCCATATATGCGGCTTTTATTTTACAATGTTTGCATTAAGCATTGAATGAAGTCTTCTTCACTGTGACGCTGTTTGCGTGAAATTTCTGAATATCTCCATGCAACTCGTGTATGTGCAAAAAGGCATACAAACAGTCTGCTGAGAATAGCTTTGGATAGCTTTCAAAGGGGCTTTCTCTTTCTCTGTTATTTTAATTTTACAATAGGGAAAGTGCAAGTTAGCCTTACTTATATGATTAAAGATGATTTAAAATGTTAATGTAGCAAATACTAGCAAAACAAAATGTACTGCCCTTTTTCCAAAGTGCCCTTCTTGGGCAGAGTGAAAGGGGATCCTGTGGTTGGGCTGCTCTTCAGGGGAAGCTGCGGGATGCTGCAAAAGCCAGTGACGAGACTGCCGCCGGGGAGGGTCACCTGGGAGCGTATCGCCGCGGTGGGTGGCTGCCAGCTGGTCCTTCTTTGGTGCCTTTGAAGGACTTTCACCTCTTGCTTTCAACTTTGCTTCTTGCGTAAGGAGAGAGCCTAATAAGTGTGAATGACCTCAGCCTTTGTCATAGCAGGTTCCTGGAACATAGCTGCACTGCTGCAAATATCTACCCAGGACTTCCCAGAACATCCGGGGCTGGAGTCTGCTGCTGAATCCTGGTGCAATCACTGGGATGTCCTGGGACTGTCAGCTGGGGAAGGAGCAATGACAGTGAAACAGGACAGCCCTTGTTTCTTTTTATTTTTGTTCTTTTTTTTCTTTTTCAATGGCTTGCATGTTTGCAAAGCAACAATATGATAATGTCAGGGTGGACAGCACAGTCCCTGTCCTGCTGAAGGACACTGTTACAGCCATGCCAAACACTGAAATCTCTGGACCCATCACCCCAGGATATTTGCACTTATGACTCCTCTTCCTGCATTCACTCTTTATCCAGAGCCCATGGCAGGATCTTTCTGTAATTTCATTCCCAGTTCTTTTGCCCTCTCTTTGACGCAATCTTCCCTGGTCTCCCTGGTACCTCTCCAGTTACTTTCTGTTTCATAGTTTCGTCTTATATTCTGTAAAGCGCACACACACTGTCTGGATCCATGTGGTTTTACTTATTTGTCCATGTATTGTCTGCCTCCTCCCCCCGAAAGTAAAAAGGCGTATGATTTTGTCATATTCACTGCTAAATGCTCAGCACAGTTGCTGATATCCTGTAGATGTTTACGCCTACCTTTGAATACACACGTGAGTGGATCTTCAGGGATTGGGCTAAAGCGGAGTTTCTCAACCGGGCAGGCACATTCGCATTAGCTAGACAGCATCCAAATCCACGCTCCGGAGATGCCCAGTATGGACGGGGCTTGCAGGGAAGCCCTGGTCTTGGTATTTTGCAAAGCTGCCAAGTGATTCTCATGGATGTCAAAGAATGAATACCCTGGACCAATCCATTCCTTCCTGATGCATTCGTGGACGAGTTCTCCTGGGGACAACACTCTCAGGGCAGGCTGGACCCGGTCAGCCTTAACAAGGGTGGACCTTGCACCTTAGAGGGTGCAAGATGTGGTAACGAGGCCCAGGAGGTGAAGGTGAGCCCAAGACCCGAGACCCTAGGCTCCGTTTCCTGATGAAAAAGAACACGGTGTCCCTTGCTTCCAGGCCTTCCCCCTCCACGATATTCTGGTAGATTCTATGGAAATCAGTGCACAGATTTGGACTGATTTTGAACTTTGAGTTGCATTTTAGTGGAAGATTTGCTAAAGGAAGGAGCTTCTGGATCCAATCCGCTTCTCGTTGTTGTTTTTTTCAGGTTTTTTCCTTGTTCTCTTTGTCTTCCTGCTTCAGTTCTTTTACTTGGTCCATTTTCTCTCTACATATTCTTACCACTTTCTGTTCCCCCAGAACTTTCTAAAAAATGTTTCCCCAAATATTTTGAAGTTCTATTTTTCATTTTCTTTCCTGTTTTTTTTTTTTTCTTTTTTGCCTCCAAAACTTGGAGAGTCCTCTGCATAGTATTGTGGGTAATCTATGTATAAGAAAAAAAGAAAACCTCTTCATCCAAACATTCCATCTCATCCCCATGCCAGGAGGCCACACAGATTAGAGTTCACCACAAATCCCTGATGGTCCTCCATTTTCCCAGACCAGGGAGACTAGGAGAGGGTAGGAGCGCAGGCCCGAGAGCCTCCTCTAGACTGTGGGAGTTGCAAAGTTCTTGGGAAAACAATAGACTCTCAAGGCATTTGGAGAAGACGGGTGATATAAATTTTTGAATTTTGCGATCTCTAAACACAAGCCCCTCTCCTGTCCAAGAAGCCATTGATTGATGAGGGGTGAAGTTTGCACACAGTTCGAATGTGCCATGCTCTGAGGATGGGAAGAGAAGGAAATGCGATTTGATTTGGAAGGCCTTTTGGAACGTTGGCCGGCTTGGGCTGAGAATTAAACCTGGATGCACAGGATGGGGGGAGGTTGGAACGGACGTGGATTCCAATGCCCTGAGTGCAGGATTGCAGTGCTTGCTGCTGAGGGGTGGTCTAGGGTCCTGTTCCCCTGGGTACCTGCAAGGTCCCCTTTCTTTCCTGTGAGAAGTGTGGGGTCATGGGGTATGTCGGTTTCAGCCCTCTTGGCTGTGGGCAGGAGCTCGTGTTCTGTGTCTGTGTTGGTTGATATGAAATTCACCGCAAATGACACCCCCGAGTTGGGCTGTCCAGGGGAAAAGGCCAGGGAGGACATGGCATGGTCACTGTGTGACCACACAGTATCTCCGTCCTTTCCCAAGTGAGACTTTTGCATTCTCCAGGGGGAATCAGTGTGAAATGCTCACGTGTGTGGGTCTCTCTCCATGAGGGAAGTGGTGTGTGCGTCACTGTGGGCACCTGGCTTAGTGAGTGACCCTGGAGGAAGATATTAAGAAGTTCTCAAAACAACAGGCACCAGAAGGGAAGAGTAATGAAGTGGGGGATCCCGGGGAGGAGATGTTTGTGGGGAAATGCAGCTGGGAGGAGGCACTGCCAGAGTTATTGAGGTCATCTACTGAATTAACCTATTGAATGCTCTCGTAGGCACTTAATGAGTTCTGTTTTGTCTGCAATACTTTCTTAAGCCTGGAAGTTACATCAGGTTGGATCTGAGGGTCCTTAACTTTTCTATCTTTGTTTACAACATTCCTGTTCTCCGTGGAGGTCTTCCTGCCTCCCAGCAGACGTGCCTTCTCCCCTCTCCTCCTTGGTCTCTCACTCATCCACTTGTAGGCTTAGTATTGCTTGCATCCATCACCTGGCGCCTGAGGACTGAGCGCCGCAGGCAAGGGTCATGTCGTAGCCATCTTCGACTCCTATGCATGAAGAAGGTGCTCCAAAAAGGTTGGTAAAATGAATCTTACAATCAGCATTTGAAAAACAAGAACTTCATTTGACGCAGCTATTCCCCTTCTAGATATCTTCCCAAAAGAGTTAAAGAAACCGTATTACAGTAATATATGCACACCAATGTCTGTAGCAGAACTATTCAGAATAGCTAAACCTTGGAAGCAGCCTATATTTCTATCAACAGACAAGATAAAGAAAATGTGGTGTTTACACACAATGGTGTATTACTCTGCCATAAAGAAGGACATTGTAGGAAAATGGAGGCATCTTGAGACCATAATGTTAGGTAAAATAAATCAAACACATAAACTTCAATATGACTTGATTTCTCTTAGGAGAAACCTAAAATATAAGGAAAGAGCAAAATGAATGAAAGACTGCAAGAAGCAGGGAGATGGCACTTTCGCAAAAGGGAAGCGGACCAAGAGATGGAAGGAGGTGGAGGGAGGGGAGCAGGGAGAAATAAAAAAATTAAGATATGCTCTGTACATGGACCAACTGCCCCTGATGAATGTGATCATTACACCCTGCGGACTTGGACTAATGAAAAATAAGAAGTAAACAAAAAGTCATTTAGTTTGAAAAGGGAGACTGATCTTCACATTTTTACAAATAAGACAATGACCGCGATGATGCGGATGGCTTATCTTCTCAGTCTGTCCCAGAAGTGAGGAGGGGGGTTAGAAAGAGACACCCACAGACGGACGCCTTCATTCTCCAGACTACAGATGAGATCAGCGCTACAGATGAGATCTCCTGGAGGAGCGGGGTGTGGGCCGACATTAGTGGTACAGTTTTTCTTATGTAATTAGTGTGGCCCCTCCCTCAATCATTGTTCCCTCTCCCATTGTCCCTGAACCACACACAACATGAGTCACGTGCAGGAAGTAGTCAGCAGCAACAACAATAATAATAACCAATATTAATGGACCCTATCCATGCATCAAGTCTGGTTTGCACCTTTCATTTCATGTTTTCCTCTCATAGCCTCCCACGAGGCTGGTGGTACTGTTAATCTTGTCCTGAAATAAAGACACCGAGATGCAAAGAATTAAGTAAATTGTAGAAGGTCACACAGCTTATGGCTTGGACAGATGGTGGAATTCTTGCCTCGGCCATCCAGGAGCTGTGTGCTTCTCTGCTCTTGTCGCTGTGTTTGGTTTGTAAACCTGGAGGGACAAACGTGTTTCACCGTTAGGTTGAGGACCAGTCGCAGCGGTCATTCCTGGAGCAGAGCTTTCCTCACCTGCTCTCCGAGACTGGGCATCCCAGTCTCTGCTTTCTTCCAGATGGAGCCAGAGATGGCTCCCTGATATCCTATAAACTGTTTGCTCTTCTTTTTCACGTGATCACCAAAATTTAAACTGGAACCACCCCACTTTTAGTCTGCTTCAAAGTCTGTGAGCTCCTGAAAGACACTCTTCTCTCAGCATCTTGCAACTTGTGCTCAAGAAATATTTTGTTTAACTAATAAATTAATTAAGAAAATTTGCAATTTGCCTCCAACTTTTCAAGGGCTTTACCACAAAGATGCCCATTGATGCATTTATTCATTGTCTCACCCACTCAAGCATTCCTTCTCTCAGTAGACATTTATGAAGGGAGGGTCTGTGTCAAGCACTCTCCTAGGTCCAGGGATATCAGGGTGAGACAGTACACCTGGTGTCTATTGATAAGAGAATTAAAGTTCAGGCATTGATCAGAATTGTCTAATCACAAGCTGGGATAGTGCTATGGGAGAATATTATAGGCGCTACCAGGGAAAATATAAAACCTAATCCCTGGCTCAGGAGAAAAATTTCAACCCTCCCAGAGCTAAGTGGGTCAGCCTTTGACTCAGGGTACAACCACTGCTATCGCGGGTGAGTTGAATATAGAGCTGGACAAGTTTGGACAAGTTAAATATTCTAACAAAAAGGTGTAGGGTCCCTGGGGTAGAGACACTGCAGCAATCATGGAATCTGGTGTCACATGTGTTGGAAGAATTCGTGCAATGCTTCTAGTAAGCTGATTGTGCAAGGAGAATACAAAGCGATGTCACTACGAGGATTTGCTCAATCCCTCAATCCAGCGACCAGGACAAAGACCAGTGTCTTATTAGAAACAGTAGGAACCCTGTAGGGATGGACACTGATGGCCTCAGGTGCTTTTCTGTAGAATCCAGAGCAGAATTCAAATCATCCCACACCGAGTCTAGGTGTGCTAGGGATGTATTCCCAATTCACCTTGGTGCTACCCTCCTGGTGGGTAAAACCAGGCAACAGAGATCAAACTTCTTATCCTGGAGAACATTCTGATAGAGTATGCTTTAAAAAAAATTGAGTAGGTTTCATAAGATATTATTAAAAAAAAAAACCTTGAACATCTGGTTTGGGGATAAAGTCATTTTATTGTGTGACTGCCAAGCCGCAGAGCCAAGCTAACCAAGAAAGCCTCCCTTTCCCCTAGCAGTTCTACCATAAAGACTAACACCCAGCTATAAAGTCAGGTGCTCTCTGACCCAAGGGAAGAAACAAGGTGAACAGAACGAGGTTTCTAAGACTCGAGGACAACCCACCCGGTTCATGGAAAATCAGAGCAATAAACAGCAGCAGGACTCCCTTCCTAATCTGTGTGATTGAACTAATTGCCCCCAATTAACGCCCTCAGGAAAATAATCAGCTAAAGAGCATTGTGCACCAGGGGGTTCACTGAGTTCTAGTAAAATTCCTCTTTCGGCCACCACTGCCTCACTGAGCTGCAGAACTGTCTGAAAAGAAAACAAGATTCGGAGTTAGCAAAGGGTCTTTAGAAGACCTGGAGAAGAAGGCTGTTTTCTGATTTTGTGTCCAGGGCTACCCGAGTCTTCTCAGCAGCTTCCTGACTGCTCTGGCTATAACCTTTAGTTTTTTAGACTCATTCACTTACTCTGAAATATTAAGCACATGTCAGGTAACAGGCTCCACACCACACAGCAGACTTTACGGTAAGATGGTATTTATAGTTTAGGTAACCAAACTGTAATGAAACAGACATACACATAAAGTGACTGCTAGTGGTGAAAGAGCTATGAAAGGAAAAGCTCTGGGAATGGAAATTTCTGGCTTCCCAATTCTCCTTGCCCCACCGAGGGCAGACCTGCCCGTGGTGACAGCCTTTCCCACACTCCAGACTGTAGCAATGGCGGAAACCGGTGAACAGGATGCATTTCACCTGCTGCCCCTAAACCCGAGTGTTTAGACAAGGGCACTAAAACTCACAAATAGGACATAACTACTGTGGTCTATTAGCTTAGTCATGATATCAAAGAGTTGGAAAATAGCCTCTAGATCTGTTTTACTGGAACCTCTTGTTCTGCAGTGACCCGCAGTGGGGAGGGAGCCTGCTACAATCTCTCAGCATATCACCAGGGGCAAAGCCCTGGCCGGAGCCCAAGTCTCATGACTTAAATTCCAGAAGCTTTGGCTGCCGTCTTCAATGGAGACTGTGACATTTCTGTCTTATCCCCCTCAACTGTCTCCCCATCCATTTACAACGCTTTCTCAACTTGAAGACCCCAGGCGAGGGAGGAAGGTGAAGACACGAAGGTCAGGAGCTGAGTAATTTTTGTGGTTGGCAGTGGGAACCAATGAGCAGTGGATCGCAGACATTCAGGCAGGGCAAGCGGATCAGAACCTGGCGCCTGAACAAAGATTCGGTTCCTTCTTTCTGTAGTGCGTCAGAATTTCCGGAATGTGGAGGAGTCATCTTCCTTTTGAGTTCTCAATAATCTTTTCAGGGGTGGAGATGTAAGAGGAGAGAAGGGGAGAGAGAAGTGGGGGGTAGGAGGCAGGGACAGGATTATTTCATTTTTATATTTTGCTCTGTGCTTGCCCCCGCCCTGGCTGCCTACCTAACGCAAGCTCGCTTGCGGGCTGTGCCACTCCCAGGACGCTATTTTCTGCATCTGGCAGCAGACTGCCAGAGGAAGTCAACCTCCACAGGTCTCTAAACTGACCATCCAAGGCTCCTCGCAGGATTGACTCAGTGGTTACTTTGTCCAAGGTACATAGAGTAAGTCTGCTAAGTCTGGGTCATTCTGATAAATTCTTGAAAACAGGGACCAACCCCAGACAGCCAGGAGGGAACATCAAAGGTCTCTCGGGGGCCGGAACCCAGAGCTGGCAACTGGCTTGAGTCCTCGCTTCACTCCAGCCCCGGGGCTTCCGCAGAAAGAATCTTCTGGGGAGCAGTGCTCTCCGCCTTCTCAGCTCCTTGTGCTCAGCTACGGCTCCCTGAAATTCAGAGCTGCTCAACTCAGAGCAACAGCGGGAGAGCAGCCAGCGCGGCCCCGCTTCCCGGGAGCCAGTGAGTGCGATCACCAACCAGACCGTGGGACGGGTTCAGCGGAAAGAAGACAGGACCGAGGACTGATGGGGTAGGCGGGGTCCCTGGGAGATCACTTGGGACAGGAAGTGACTTCCGGGCTCAGGTAAGAAAAGTAAGGTGTAATCTGACAGTTATCCTCAAATGTCCCCAGGTCCCCAGGCACCACAGACCCTCAGCCCAGACCTCTCATTCCGGGAAGCCTGGAATGCTGGAAGTTGCGTTTCTTTTCTTTCTTTCTTTCTTTCTTTCTTTCTTTCTTTCTTTCTTTCTTTCTTTCTTTCTTTCTTTCTTTCTTTCTTTCTTTCTTTTCTTCTTTCTTTCTTTCTTTCTTTCTTTTTCTTTCTTTCTTTCTTTCTCTTTCTTTCTTTCTTTCTTTCTTTCTTTCTTTCTTTCTTTCTCTCTTTCTTTCCTTTCTTTTTTCTTTTCTTTTTTGGTACTGGGAATTGAACTCAGGACCTCGCACTTACCAGGCAGGGGCTTACGCCATCGAGCTATACCCCTGGCCCAGAATTTGCATTTCTAAGGGTCCCCCAGGTAAGCCTAGGACTTCCAGTCAAAGTACTGGATAGTTTCGTGATAAAGAAAAAGAGGAAACTGCTCTGGCACTGAATCCCCAACCCCCTGAGGCCTTGGGGAGGGAGTTGGCGAATGGGTGTCCGCTACCGTGTGGCGTGAGTCTCCTTTCCACTGAACGTCCTCTTTGAACACCGTGAGGGTAACCCAGCAACACACAGGTCCCTGGAGGTGGAGCGTCACTTAAAAAAGAAGTACAAGGAGCTGGATGTGGTGGTGCAGACCTGTAATCCCAGGCTGAGGCAGGAAGATCACAAATTTCAGCCCAGCCTGGGCAAGTTAGTGACTTAGTGAATTCCTGCCTGAAAATAAAACAGGGCTGGGGTTGTAGCTCAGTGCAAAGGCCTTGGTTTCAAGCCTCAGAACCAAGACACACACACACACACACACACACACACACACATGCACACACACACACACACAGAGCCAGGTAGCACATATCTGGGTGACACCGCCGAGCCCCGAAGCAGGGAGGGCCTTGCTTGGGTCCGGTGAACTGCGGTGGGGAAGAGGAAATAAGCAAGAGAGCCGACCCGGGCCTCCTGTTTGCCTCTGTCTTCCACCCACCACTGAGAACAGCGCAGGCTGTAAACTGTGCAACTCTTTGGATTTTCCAATTGTGATAACTTTTATAATATTCAGCAGATACCACCTTGGGAGCTCAGGAGCCCTGGACAGAGGCCAGCAGCACCCAATCCTGGATCCACCACGGCCTACTCCGCAGTGGGAACGCAGGCCTCCGTGCCTGAGTTTCTTCCCGTGTGAAGTGAAATGGCTCCGTTTCCAGCGCCGTCCCGCTGAGCTCCTAGAGGGGCCAACAAGACCGGGCCCAGAGGCATTTTGCTTTCATTCTTCCTTTTCTCCATTTCAGTCCACAAAATTGCATTGGGAATCAATCATGTTCTGGACTGCGGGGTGTCAGGGAGGACAATGACGGAGTTGTTGCCACATGGTGGGGGAGTGGAGCGGACAATAGGGTTTCTTTTCAGCCAGCTACCCTGACTTCGCTGCTGCTGCTGCTGAGAGAAACTTTCGTGGGACCACATCTGAGGGGTAACAGACGGGCCTCCGAGCTTTCTGGGAGACGGGCTTCCCATGCTCCCGCCAGCCCTCACGGACCATGGGCATCCTCCTCACCGGGCAGGGAGTGGCCAGAGGAGGGAAGGGGCTGGGGAGGGTAGGCGGGGAGGGGGAGGAGTGGGAAGGTCTTGTGTCCCAAACCCTGAGCTCAACAGGTGGCCACAGATGAGTTATTGAAAACCTCTGTGACCCCCATTTCAATCCACCAAATAGTTAAGTCAGAAATGAGGTTCAGCAGTACTGATTGTTGAAATATTGCCGTACTTTTGTTCAGCTGGTAGAAGGCGCTCTCCAATGTTTCTGCTACTCTGGGCCTTTGGGCTTTTCCACAGTTCAGCAAATATGAAGCAGCGCGCGGCAGAGTGGCTGACTCGCCCACTGGTTGGTGGGAACGCAGGCTTTGTCATCAAGTGTGCTGACCTTCCCTCGCCTTAAAGCCTGAGCAAGCTTCCTAAATGACCCCACCAGGGAAGTGGTCACGTGGGTGTTACATAGTTTTGCTTCTTCTTCAGCGGTAATGATGGCAGGTGGGAAGAGGTAGGCAGGAAGGAAAGAAGACCAGGAGTTGGACGAGAAGAAGCAGAGAGCAAGGAAGAGGACCTAGGTGGGAGAGGCAGCTCCTCTGGGTACCCGGGTTGTGTTTCATCTGTGTCTTCTTAGAGTCCAAAGAGAAAGCATGAGCCCAGTGCCGGCTCTGAATGGAGCACAAAGTGTTACTGTTCCCCGGTGCCAGCCCTTGCCCACACTGCTAATGTATTCCGTTCCGGTCTCCTCCACCGGGCAGGCGAAAGTTGGAGCATTTCTCTTTCACACAGTCCTGCAGCCTGCTCCTGGGAGAATGCTCCCCTTGTTTCCCTGAGGCTTCTCTCACATTTACACTTTCTTGGCAAAACTGTTGAGAGGTATCAGAGTCACCAGACGCACCCTGGAACAGGGATACGTTTGGAATTTAATCAAATGCCCCTCCAAAATGGGAATATCCACCTGACTCCTGGAAGCACCCCCTTTCAGAATCTTTAAAAGCTATCGAAATACAAATTATTGGGATTCTGCCCTTTACAATGAGCTTCTGAGGATTTCTGTATCTTGATATATGGCTCGCTCTTCCCGAGAAAGGAGGCCAGGTGTGGCCCCAGTTCTGCAGAAAGAAGATGGCTCCGCGCCAGTTGCGTTTTTAATGATATTTTGCCATGTTCTTCGGTGTCTCTTTTTTTGCAAGGGGGCCCTGAAGTGGGCTCCCAGGACAGTCTCAGGTGACACAGTCTTCGTGCCTGCTACTCCCAGCTGCACCCTGAGAGCCCATAGCTTTGAAGTCGCTTCTGGCTGTGAGCAGTCGCAGATCTGAGCATCAAGGTCTGTAGTGCCCAGGATGCAGAACCAGAGAGAAAAGAAACAATCAATTTCAGGTTTCTTTTCATCCGTTTCTCGACTCCCACCATGCCTCACATCCTAGTTTTAGGTACCTTGTGCTTAAAGCTTTCCTACGACTCTCAAATCCTCAGACCCACCCTCCTCACCTGACCCTCGAAGGTGCCTCTGGCTCATCTGTGTCATGGGAGGGACACCCATGTCATCAACACCACCCCCTCCCGCTCAGAACGACCCTTGGTCCTCATCCACTGTCTTCCATCCTGGCTGTTGGAGAAAGGGTTTGTCCTCCTCGCTGAACTGGATGTCCCCCCCCACCACCACGATGATAATTAAATACATTCCGACCCTCTCCTTATGGGTCACTCCAGTCTCTGCCTTTCTAAAACTCCTGTCAGTTTTACATGACCTCCTGAACTTGCAAAACCTCCAGATGCCACCTTAACAGCGTTCAGCCAGCCCCTTCTCTCTCTCGCACTGCTGGCTCCTCTGTCTCGGTCTCTCCTGTTCTTCGCCCCCTGGTAGCTGCCTTCTGGTCAAATGACAGTACTGAAACATGCTCAATAACTGAGGCAATAGCTGCTTCCCTGGGTGCTCTCACGTCGCCCAGATCCACTTTGCTTTTCCTTTTCTGTCTTCCTCTCACCTTTCTCTGCTGCCATGCATGTGGCCCTGTTGACCTTTCTTGTGACGCTGCCCACTACACTACAGTAGCAGTTCTTCTCCTCCTGCAACAGTGAAGGTGTTTCCATTCTTGATTCCTCCCCTCCCCTCCTCTCTTCTCCTTTCCTGGCTTCTCTTCTCTTCTTTCTCTTCTCTTCTCCCTTTCAACAGTGTATTGGGTGATATACTATGTACCCCCAAGTCCTCATATGCTTTTGATGGGGCTGAGTCTAGCACAGAGATTGGCAATGTGAGTGCTGCACCCGCCCAGGGGTGGAGCTGACATACTGTGTAAGGGAAGGCGGGTCTTCTCTTGAGCTCCCGCCCGCCCTCTCTCCCGTCAGCGTGCCTTGTGGTTGCAGTTGCAGTCACCATGAATGGCAGCCCCGCCACGCCATGCTGCCTTGTAGCCAACTAAGTATGGACTGAAACTCCCAAGAAACTGTAAGAATAAACCTTTCCTTCCCTAATTTTGGGCATCAGGTATTTTGTCTCGGCAACGAGCGAAAAGTAACTAAGACAAACAGCAGCACCCACTGCCAGGATTTTAGTGGCTCCCTTTGGCATCCCGGGCAGTGAGTGCAGGTCCTCTCTTGAAGAGCTCTGCTAATTTCTTGGTTCCAGACCTGTAATTCACCTGGCTGACTCCTCTTCTTGTGTGCACTGCTGGCCCGGGCTCAGCCCAAGACCAAGTTTTCCATGCCCATGTCACTCTTCTCTCTTTGAAACACTCTCAGCTCTTGGCCTCTATGTCTGTAAATGGCACAAACATAACCTGTGGAATCTCAGGTTGTTCCCCCCATTTATGTCACGTTTTATATCAGTCTTGTAGTTTTCTGAATCGAGTCCTGGACACCCTCTGTCCTTTCCACTGCAGTTACTGTCACCCAAATCTGGGCATTTCCTCTTCTTGCTTGGACACCTATAATAATAGCCTGGTAAGTGAGTGTATCTTTGGTTTTCTCTTTCCCTGCTTGCCTTACTCAGAAAATTGTTTCTTCAAGCCCACTGCTGATGAGGATTTTGTTGCTTCCACCTCTCTACTCTATCATATTTAGGATCTTTAAAATGTCACTCAAAGTCTCAACAGATTTCATCAGGATTGATTCTCAGCACTGTCCTAAAATTAAGCTATTTTATAGTCAAATGTTATGACTTAAGATTCCCTAGTCATGTCCAATGATTCCTAATTTCTGCCTCTTTTTTTAAAAAGTATTCTTTTTCTTTGTCTAATACCCCTAGAAATGCTTTTACTCTAATATAGTGAAATTGAATCCCTGCAACCTAGCTTGAGATTGCCTGTGACTCCAATCACTATCTAATCAAGGTCGGATATTTTGGGAGTCTGATTTCCCTACCTCCACCCTGCCCAGTTTGTTAGACCAGTGAAGGGGAAATTATATATATATATGGTCAGTCTTTGTAGAAACTTGCAGGTATTTAGGAAGCTTTTGCTGCTTTTCTATTTCTGTGACAAAATTTATAAGATAATTATTTTTTTAAAAGGAAAGGTTTGTTTGGCTCACAGTTTTGGAGGCTCTGTCCATGGCCACTTGGTTCTTTTACTTTGGGCCAAAGGTGGTCCAATTCATCATGGTGGAAACAAATGGCAGGGAAGCCTGTTCACCTCATGGTGGTTGGGAAACAATGAGAGTGCAAAGGATTGTGTTGGGGTCTCAACATCCCTTTCAAGGACACCCCCCAAATGCCTAATTTCCTTCTGCTGCACAAACAACCATTCCACTTGCTCACTAGACCCAGTGTGCAAAAGGTTCTCACGCCACCCCTCCCCAAACTGGTAACAGAGGTTTCAACACATGAGCCTTTTGGGAGCAGTTACAATCTAAACCATAGTACCTTCGAACCTAGCTTGAGATTGCCTGTGACTCCAATCACTATCTAATCAAGGTCGGATATTTTGGGAGTCTGATTTCCCTACCTCCACCCTGCCCAGTTTGTTAGACCAATGAAGGGGAAATTATATATATATATATGGTCAGTCTTTGTAGAAACTTGCAGGTATTTAGGAAGCTTTTGTCGTTTCTTTTGCCATTGATTTCCAGTTTCATTGCACTGTCATCTGATAATACACATGGGATAATTTCAGTACCTTTGCATTTACTTAATCTACATTCTGTGAGCTAGTACGTGGTCTGTTTTGGAAAACGTCCCATGTGCAACTGAGAAGAATGTGTATTCTGATGTTGTGGGGTACAACACTCTGTAGACATCTACTAAATCCATTTGTTTATAGATTTGGTTCAATTTTGATATTTCTTTGTTGATTTTTTGTCTAATCTATTTGCAACTGTGGGGTATTGAAGTCCCACATTACTGTTGTGTTAGTGCTTATTTGATTTTTCATGCCTATTAATATGTTTTATAAAGTTGGGTGTGCATATATTTTTATGATTGTTATCTCTTTTTCCTTGGAAATTTCCCTTAGCAAATATGTAATGACCTACTTAGTGTCTTTTGATCAGTCTTGACTTGAAGTTCACTTTGCAGATAGAATAGCTACCCCTACTTTTTCCCACATTCCTGTTGCATGAAGAATTGTTTTCTGTCCTTTGACTTTCAGTCTATGAATTTCTTTTTGAGTTAAGTGTGTTTCTTGTATGCAGCATATTGTTGGACCTTGTTTCCTGCTCCATTCTCCAGTCTGTTTTTGTTGTGTGGCTCCTGTGGCAGTATCGTCTGCATTGACAGACACAGTATATATTTGTGGAATCTTAAACAAAACAATCATTGCATTTTTAGAAACTTTATCATCCATTTCTTGTGTTTTGAAAGATTTTTAAGTTTTTTATTTTAATTTTTATATGAATAACCAGAAAATACTAGGAACCAGTCACTTCACAAAATCATTTTTGCCCAAAGATAAGGACTCTCACTGACATTTAGAGGGTGACCATGATTTTCAATTTAAATAATGCAGTGTAAATAAGAAATAAATATACAGTGGTAATGCACACAAATGCTCCTGGGTCGTGATATTATGGGATTAGTACTTCTTAAAAAAATATAAAAGCTTCTTAATAATGAGACATCCGAGATACTAAGCACAAAAAGTCTTATTCACTCTCTTCTAACACTCAACTCTCTTCACCTTCCTTCTGCCTCTAAAGGGATTCAGGGCAAGGCAACAGAAGGTGCTATACTTGACCACAAAACCAAAGGACTCCCATACTGCTCTTTGTGTGTTCTTAAAATGACCCTATACATGGTGGTGAATAATGTTTTAAACTGAGTTACTTGGATGTTAAATCTACACACACACACACACACACACACACAAAGAAAGAAAAATAACCCCAAAACAAACAAGAATTGAGTTGGTTATTTGCTATGAGGACAGCATTGCAAAAGTGTATTTGCTCCCTCACATGGTCTTATTTTGTCCAAGTCCATAGTAAATGACCTATCGATCTGGATTGATTATAGATGGTTAATTTCCACTGATGGAATTCCTCCTGGCAACTTTCCTGGACCCTTCAACTCGAGATTTTGACATGTATTGAGCAAACCTATATTTGGAGCTGAAAATAAGCACACAATATTTTGTCAAACAATTGTTGACAAATTTTAATCTTTGTCAAATGGGGGAAATGTGGTTGGCAGGTGGGACTGAAGTCTTGTAAAGTGTGTGTGGTCGTGCGTGCGTGTGTGTTTCCAGATGCATCTGTGTATGCTCCTTCTCTGCTACAGGCTGGAGTGGGAGGTCCCACCTTACACCAGGCGAGGGAGCCCCCTTCCACAAGGAGACTCCCGCAGCCACCACGGGACATTTCTGTGCCACAGGCAGAGTTTTCTTCTCCCCAAACTTTCTTTTAAAGCAAATTCAAGGAAATTCAAAGCAGCAGAGTTGAGTGGAAAAAAAAAGTTTTTTGTTCAGCATTCCCAGTTAGATTCATGTCAGGAAATATTGCTACTTCTATTTCATTACACTTTACTTTGGAGGGACCATTTTTTAAAAAAAAATTTTTTTTTTTTTAACAGAGTCTGGAGAATTCTAAGTCAGGAGGCCATTCGTCGCTGAGTCTCTTGGACAGATGGCCGGCTCAAATACATAACAAAGGGTCTGCTGTGGTGCGGCCAATTCCATTTCATGAAATCTTTTTTGGTATAAACTGGAGAAAGCACTTTGTTCGGTTAAAGTGGTTTTCTTTCCTTCTGCCAGTTGTGTTTGCCAAGGTCAACGTTTCTGTTCTGCAGGGGAAGTGTACACTCCCCCTGGTGGCTGATTTGCGCATGGATATTTGTCTCCAGTGGAGGACCCAAGGACCTCAGGAGCTCCGCTGCTTGGCGGCATCCGTGCGACAAGGTTTAACGGGGCGTGGGCGTTGCATGGCAGGTGATGCCCTCAGCGACTCCTGTTGAGAAACCCGAAGTCTTGCTCTGGGTCTCTACACAGCAGCCAAGCAGCCCACCTGCTGAACTTCTCTGGGCTTCCTTTTCTCACCGTAAGGCGTGTCACCCTGAAAGCATACACTCAAAGACCACACAGGTAAGGTAAGAGCAGGACAAGAGGAGTGAGCACGTGTTGCAAGTTAGAGGAGGCCACTGCAATGCTTAAAGCAGTTCAATATCTCCCTTTAAAATAAAATGCAATTTTTTTTTTCTTTCACTACAGGGGATTGAATTTAGGACCTTACACTGAGCTGTATCCCTGGTTCATTTTTAAATTTTGAGTCAAGGTCTTGCTAAGTCACTAAAATTGCTCAAGCTGGGCTTGAACATGAGGTTCTCCTGCTTCAGCCTCCTGGATGGCTGGGATTATAGGTGTGCGTACCTGTGGAGAATCTCATATGGTCGGACTGGCCAACTCTCCTTTTCCTGAGACCATGAGTTTCCCTTTAAGGAAGACCTTTATATGTACTTGCCCCTGCTCAGCATGTATCTTTCCTCTCTTTAAAGGTCAGCTTTCTCAAGAATTCTTAACCATCACTCCTAAAAATGTTTCCCTGTACTTTTTTCATAAAATCTTACTGTTTTCCTTCATAAGACCTAGCCCATATAGAGAGTATGCTGTGTATTTACTTTAATTGTTTTTTGTTGTCTGCCTTCTCCACTAAAATGAAAGATTTCACTACTACATACTTTGTAAATAGTCTTAGTTGTACTTTGGAGATGGATGAATGAATTCTGTAAATTGTCATAGAAATGTGAATTTGTAATTGCATAAAAATAAGATGAGGATGTAGCTCACTAATAAAGTGCTTACCTAGCAAGCTGAAGCCCTAGGTTCTATCACAGCACCACAAAAAGAAAAAAAAAGTGAAACAAAACTAATGTGTAGTATCCAAGAAAAAGGAAGAGCAAATTCAGTTCAGGAAAGAGGAGGCTGCTGTGTTAAACTTGTCTCACTGATATAGATGGTGAACATTTAAAATTAATTATGTACACATGTAACCTATATTCTGTATCTCACAACTGCTTAAAGTGAGAATAGAATTTTATAATCTAAGTTTGCATTTGATAAAACGGTGGTTCAGCAACATGTTGTGTTTAAGATCACACAGAAGTGGAAATAAAAGTAGTTTCTGATTTAATGTTCTTTTCTCTACACTGTGCTTATTCATAGATACATTTTTGTGAGTGTAAGACCTCACCTCTTAAGTTTTGATTGGCTTTTTAGATTCCTGCATTAATTCCAGACGAGGGCACCTATAAATCAGTTACTTAATAGTTATCACCATCTGCTGTTGTGATCATAATGTTGTTTCAGTTCCCTTCTCCTTTCCCTCTTTCTCTCTTTCCCTTTTTCCCTCTTTCCTGACTCTTTCTTCCCTCATTACTGAGGGTATTTTGTCATCTTTTGTTCTCAGAGGATTTCTTGCACCTGAAAACTTAATAATTTTAGTTCTGGAAATGTTTCTTAAATTGTTTCTTTTATCATTTCTTTTCATTCATTTCTTATGTCTTGTTTTCCTGTAATTCTACTTTGTCTTCAAATTCTTCTGTTGGATTTTTTTGCTTCTGTTCTCATAACTTTGATTAACAATCACTCTTTTATGCTCCTTGAATATTTCTCTTTCAACAAACTTTTTATTTCAAAGCTACAATATCCTTTTGAGAAACCAAATTGCACTATGTCTTAGTTATTTTTCTCATTGCTGGGACAAAATACCTGATACCCAAAGTTAAAGGAGGAAAGATTTGTTTAGCTCACAGTGTGTAGAGGTTTCAGTCCATAATCAGCTGTCTTTAAGTCGGGGTGACACAGCAGTGGGGAACTGCGGAGGGGAAATAGCCCATGGCAAGCAGAAGCTAGCAAAGTAAGCAAGGGACCTTAGTAGCTTCTTTCAGCCCCTTTTCTATTGTATTTAGGGTACCAGGATTAGGATGGTGCCAAACCAATCAGTGAACTGACTTAGTCATCACCCACCTTAATCCCCACATCACATGTGCTAGATTCAGCTACATCCAAAAATGCGCCACATATGACTGCCTGAGCCTTTGGGGAACATCGAGATACAAACCATAGCATACTGTTTTTGACATTATTATCTCTTTGTATTTTTGTCTTTATATTTTCTTCCTACATTAGAATATTCTAGTTACCACTTCTCATGCTGAGACTTTCTGCCAATGTTTGGTGATTCTTGGATGTCCTTGTATGTGTTAGAGGGGAGAGAGATATGGAAGGCTCAATTAAATCTGAATTTCAGGTAAATAATAATAAATATATTTTTAATACATCCTAAAGATCACATTTAAAAAAATTTTTGCTAAGTGTGACAACTCCAAGAGAAGAGCAAGAAGCAATTAAGGAAAGGTCTGTTGTCATGGGTAGGACCTGTGTCCCCCCAAAGTCTCATGTGGTCATAGGTGCAGCATTTTCAGATGTGGCTGAATCTAGAGTGTGTGATGTTGGAATAAAGAGTGTGTGATTACTAAATCAGTCCACCAACTGGTTTGGCAGGGCCCTAATCTTGGTAGTCTGGATACGATACAAGGGACAGAAAAAGGGCTGTCTTCTCCCTTGCTTGGTTGCTTTTGCTGTCTTCTACTTGCCATGAACTGTTTCTGCTCTGCAGTGTGCCTCTGCCGTGCCACCCTGCCTTGCAGCCAGCTGATTGTGCACTGAAACCTCTACAGACCCTGAGCTAAATAAACCTTTCCTCCCTTAACTTATGGGTGTTGGGTATTTTGTCACAGCAGCAAAAAAAGTAACCAAGACACCCAGTGGGGCCATTTCCTTAGAGGATGCTGGGTCTTCACAGTCCAGTTCCCAGAGCAGATGCAATAACTTGGATTTTAGCCTAGGGACCAAGGCTTGTCTGTCAGCATGCTTGAGCCCAGGTGAGCCAGGAAGCTGTGGTTCTAACCATGCAATGTGCACACTTTTGGGAGTTCTCCTTGCTTTCAGCAGGCTGCTCCTGCCCCATTAATGCCTGGAAAACCGTGCCTAGATCTTTCTGATGCGCCTTCTCCATGAAGTAGGTTTTCAGTCTTCTACCAAGACAGAGAAGGAACCATTTCTCAAACAAACTTCCTGTAAAATCTATAGCTGCTTGAGCCTTTAGCCACATTCTCACTTTTGTAGATATTGCTTGCTAATAATTTCTGAGACTTTCTGAGGCTTTTTGCTTCAGGTTGCTTCCTGGTTTCCCTTGCCATCAGTTTAAATTTCAGCTTTTGTGGGTCTCCAAAGCCACTTACTACTCAGCCATCTGCTTCCCATTTTCCAGACTGTTGTTGTTGTTGTTTTCCTCCTGATTCTTTTTGTCCTTATGGGTTAATGTCTTTAAAATCAATCCCTGTACTGCCTTTTTAGTGGATTTGGGGATGGAATGGAATGCAAAGCATATGTTAAATCTGCCATCTTTAACTAGAAGCACAGCCATGAATTTTCAAAGCGACTGTGGGAGAGTCATTTAATTCCCCTCTTCTCAATCCTCCTTTGTAAAATGAGAGGGTTAGACGGAATGGTCTTTGATGGACCCCACACAAAAAATTTTATGATGCTATGATCTTCTGCATTATCATTATTAATGGAGAACATTGGGTAACAACTTCTCGAGCCTGCAAAACAAATTTTGTTCTCAGTCTTTTAGGGAACTGAGTTGGTAAACCAAGGCACGGTTTGCATTTTCAGTCATTCAGCCTACAAACTCTGCCAGTTATGACGGTGGAAATGTCAGCAGGGCTTCTTGCTTCCTATTCAGCTGAGATCAACAATGTGAATTTCTCTCACAAGGCAACTGTGATGAATGGATGAGCTAATCCACACAGAAGTGCCTTGCATATGGAAATTTGCTATGCAAATATTAATGCAGTTATTCTTTGGATTGTGCATCATCTCAGCAAAAGAGTTCTTGGCCTTTTAAAAAATCTGGTTAGGGAATAATGGTATTGACCTTCAGTGCTTATATTTAATATAGTTAGGTTGCTAATGAATCTGTCACTATAAAATACTGAATGCATTAATAATACTAAAAAAGGCTCCTCTTAATTGGCAAGGACTAATGGGTCAGGTAATCTGCAAGTGCTGTATATTCATTATCTCTGGTCTTTACAGCTATCCCCCTAGGTTTTTCCTAATGAGCCCATTTTGCAGACACACACACTGAAACTTACGGAAGTTAAGTGATGTGGCTAAGTTCACACATTATGTGATGGAGCTGACATTCAGATCACATCTGTCTAGCACCAACACCCTACCCTTTCTTCCACTGTAATGTTTTATCAACACTTTATTTTTTGTTTGTTTGTTTGTCTTTTTGAGACAGGGTCTCACTGTGCAGCTCAGGTTGGCCTTAAGCTCATTTTGTAACCCAGGCTGATCTTGAACCCACAACGATCCTCCTGCCTCAGCCTCCAAGTGCTGGGATGACAGGTGTGTGCCACCACACCCGGCTATCAACACTTTAAAAAGCACTAACTAGCTTCTCTATTGACCTTCAGGACTGAATGTGAAGAGCTTAGTGTGGTGGTGAGACGTTTGCCCTTTTCCTAAGTTTTTGCCCCTCTCTAGTGGACCCTGGGTTCTGACCATAGAAGTCTCCCGTCATGGTTTCTCCTGCATACCCCTCCGCGCTCGGTCACTCCTGGCCTCTCCCTGCAGTGCCATCCCTGCCCTTCTCCTCTCATGCCTGTCTGCACACCCCCAAGGGTGCTATCCAGGTCCAACTCCATCGTGAAGGTTTTTGTTTCTTTCTCCAAGTAGAATTCATGTTTACTTATTCTGTGTTCTCTGAGCATTTTAAATTTGTACCATATAAATTTACCCCTTTATAAATTATTTTTGACCAATGAATACAGGTAGAGTCAAACTTTGGATTGCGAGTAACTTGTTCCCAGAGTCCCGCAAGACAAGCAAAGCTTTCTAATAAATTTTAACTTGACAAATGCGTGACTTCTCACAATAGGAGTAGGACATGACACTAGGTTTCACAGGGTCACAGCTGAGCCAGTACCCTCACCCCCGTCTCTCTTGCTGTGAGATTGGGGGTGATGGTCTCCTAACAGCAAGAGGTTATGGAGGAGATTCCATCTGCAGAGGAGGAGGAGAAAAAGGCAGAGGATGAGATTAGGGAGATGTGTAAAATGTAGGTAGCAGTGCAGGGCTCTAGGAGTGCGAGTGATGAATCTGTTTCACAACAATGTGATGTCGCATTTCCATGAAATCCTCAAAGGAGGTGAAAGCAAGTGCCATAGGGTAGGCTCCTTCTTAAAATTGAATGAAAGCGAAAAGATTCCATTGAGCCAACAGCTAGCAGCGATTCTGTTAGTGATAGTGAAAATCGTCCTGCACAATAGCCCTCCTCCCTCTTGTCTCCCTCACACCAGCCAGGAAGGTTTTCAAAGGTAAGTGCAGGTTGATTTGTTTATTTTTCTTTATGTTTTGCATTTTCTTTATTATTTTCTATTGTGATATACTATTGTAATCATTTTTATATGGAATGAATAGCCTGAGTTTCCATTATTTCTTAAGGGGAAATTTGCTTTAATATACAAATGTTTTGTGTGACAATTATGTTTCCAGAATGAATTATACTCGCAAACCAAGGTTTTACTATATTTCCTACCAGTTAACCACACATCTCCTTATCCCAGTTGTTACAGCTGGGAGTCGTGTGGCTCCAACCCCTCCTTGCCCCACCCTCAGCACCTCAGTTCATGACATTTAACAAGAGCTGACCTTTGCAGTTCTTAGAGGTCGGCAGGTTCCCCACTCTCAGCATGGCTTACATCTTTGAATTCTCACAGCAACCCTGCAAAGTTGATAAGTCTTTTTTTGTTTTGTTTTTGGTTTTGGTTTTTTGCATAGAACCATCTTACAGGTAAGGAATGCTGAGGCCCACAGAAATGAAACAACTTGCCCAAGTTCAACAAACTCAAAGAACTTGGGTTTGAGTCCAGATAATCTGACTTTAAACTCCAGTCTTCACCACTTCTCTGAACTGCTGCACCTCCTCTTCTGGCTGGCTGCGCTGTGATCACCAGCGTATCCTTAAGATGTGGCATCAGGTGAGGGGGCTAAGGTTGTTTAGAAAAGAAGGCAAGGAAAGGATTTTATATCAGCCGGCTATTACAGGGTTGGGTATCCAGAAAAATAAGACCCGGTTCCTGCCCTGATGGAGAGCGACAGCCCTGCGGGGAATGTAGGAGGCTGAGGATGAGATTGGGGAGATGTGTAAAATGTAGGTAGGGGTGGGGGCCAGCATGCGGGAAGCGCAGTGCCCTGCTGAGAACCCAGAAGGGGTGCAGGACACAGTGGAGCCCTGAGGGACGGAGAGGCAGGGACCGACCTGTGAGGGGCGACCTGGGTCACTAAGGACTTGATCCAGACACGTGCACACTTTGCACAAAGGCCTGAGAGCAGGGTTGGGAGAAGGGGAGCAGAACCAGGCAGGGGCTGGGCACCCCAAGCGGAGCAGACCCAGACTGGGCCAGAACTGAGGCCTCTGAGCCCCAGTCCCTGAATTTGAGCCCCAGTCCTTTTGCTTCTTTCCTGGAGAGCTTGGGTAGATTTCTTTCCTCCTGGTGGCTCAGCTTCCTCCCCTGTCAAATCATGTGCAAGCACAGGGCCTACCTGCTAGAATCCAAAGGAAGATCTCATCTGTGAATATTTGTCAAGCACTGAAGATGGTATCAGCTTCGCAGGAAATGGTCAAAAATAATATGCAAATCGCTCATTTTCTTGAGTATATAGAAGTTATCAGAGGATTTGATAGTAAGAAACAGGGAGCGAATGGGACGGGAACAAGCACAGAGGGGCAAGTAAAAAGAATTAAGTTGTGTTCTGTATGCGTACCAACTCCACGAGAGGAAAGTGATCATTATGTACTGCAAGCGTAGACTAACACAATAAAAATGAAACAAGAAAGAAAAGGTTGGTGGCAGCAGAGTTAGAAGTGGGCAGTCTTGAGCTGACTGTGGTGGCGCACGCCTGTAATCCCAGCACTCAGGAGGCTGAGGCTGGAGGATTGTTGTAAGTTCGAGATCACCCTGGGCTACAAAGTGAGTTCAAAGCCAGCCCGAACTGCACAGTGAGACCCTGTCTCAGAAAGACAATAAAGAAGAAGAAGGAGGAGGAGTTGGTGGTGGGGAGAGGAGAAGGAGAAGAAGAGGAACAAGAAGTGGAGCATCAGGGCCCCTGAATGGCTTCTCTTCATTGTACAGTCACTGGACCATGAGCCAGCCTGTACTCTGCTTTGCTGGAATCCCCCCACACGCCGACCTCAGAAAGCCTAGGGAGTAAAGTGCTACTGCCTTCATTTAATATATGAATACTCAGAGGCGAGGGAGGTCAGCCAACGTCCTCAAGCTCGCTCACCGCACGGGTAGGGAAGGCAGGTTTTGTGCCGAATCTGTGCCTGCACAGATGCTGAGGCTCTGGTCATGGTGACCCAAGGTCACCCAAGGTCTGCAGGTGTCCGAGTGTTACTGAGATACACTAGGCCCTGAATCAGCTTTGGTTTAAAACCAAACTTGAAAACGACACCACTTGCATGAAGGAAAGAATAAATCCTCACAGGACATATCCCAGAGGTTTCCTACTCTTCAAATGTCATTCCATGAGTTGGTGAGGTTCCCTTCCCCAGTCAGTAAGGCTTTGCAGAGAGTGCAAAATAAAAAAGTGACTCCTTTGTGGTTCGATGCTTGAGAAATAACTCTGGGTTTGCTTCCTTCCCTATTTCTCAGGTCCTCTTTCAAATTTCTATTCAGGCCAAAGATTTCACCTAAATTTTTGACGAAAATCTCTACAAGAAATTATTTTTAAAAGACAAGAAGTCATAAAATCTGAAGTCACGGGTGGAATTAGAAGCCACTTTAGAAAGGAAGCCAGTGGGTAGTGCTTTGGAACTAAAGAATTTCAGAACCCGGAGAAAATGCTGAACTTGGTGAGACTCCAAGGGATTTGTAGAGATGAAAGAGTTAAGGGAAGGAGAGCTGGGTAAGTTATTTGAATTATCTGGACACAAGATACTATAGCTGTTCTAGGCATCATCACAAGAGGACTTGCGGAGGGGCGATGGCAGGTGGAGGAGATGAGTTCATTCATGAAATGAAACCACTTCCCACAGACAGTCAGCGCTCAAAGCAAATTCCCGAGGTCACCCAACGTGGGGGGGCGGGTCAGACAACAATTCTCACTCCAAGGCCTGTTTTCCAGGCAAGTTAAAAGCAGGGGTGGGGGGAAGGGGGAGCTCACACACAACAGATTATTATGAATGTGCTCGACCTAACTGACATTTGAAGTCCTGTCTGTTTACTTCTAGGAACTGGATTCATTTATACTCATTTCCTATTCCTTTCTCTTCCAGCATTGTGCTAGTAATTCTTTATGTAGGAAAACTTTTTATGTGAGTTTCTGAACACTAATATTAGTCCTAGCTCAAAACCAGGCAGCCGTATTAATGGTACGTATCCTTTAAAAACATTTCTTTAGCAACTTCCAAGGGGGGAAAAACCAAAAATAAACACTAACAACAACACCAGCATCTGATGTTAAAACTCAAACATGTATCTGATTTTAACTGAAAAATCTAAGCAGAATTACCAAAGCATACAACCTCTCCATGAATAGCGGCTTAGGGGGCTATTAAGGTAGACCAATGGCGATGAAGCTGGTGTCTGAAAGTGATACAGTTGCAAAGCTCATGGCTCCGCCTCCTTTCTTGGCTTTGTTTTGTTTTACAATAGCCATGATTTAAAGACACGGAATCAAGTTATCCAGAACTTGCTGATTCAGAAAAGGAGGAAATCTTGTCTCCTGCTCACTTTATGTTTTTAGGCTCCAAATCCATCAGTGAAGTTTTGTACTGGGTTGGGGAGGTGGAACTATTCCTCCCACCGTTTTTATTCTAGCCATGTGTGGCTGAGGAGCTTAGAAGGGATTCTTAGTGGACAGGGGAGGGATTAGGAGTTAACCATATTCTGAAAAAAAAAAAAAGCATGTAATTAAAGGGGTCACCAGGATATCATTTCCCAAGGAGGGCGCTTGCCTTTGAAATCTTTTCTCATCCGTGGTCTAACAAAGCCCTAGTTCATTGAGCCCCAAAGGATGATCACACGCAGCTGGTTTTGGCTGGCCGGCTTTGATGGTGGGGGTGTTTGAACAGCAGTGGGGGTTAATATGGTCTATTTCAGTTTAATTGTTTGTGTATCTGCTTGGGATTCCTCCCAAGAAAGAACCGGCTTCATCCTGTGGGAAAGGAACTTTTCTCTGTATATTATGGGGGCTCAGGCAAAATGAAATCACTTTTTCGGGAGCCTGAGTTGATGCTTCGGTGAATGAGTTTGTTTGATAACTCGACGCTTCTGTGGTCCATTTGGTCTGGGAGGACAGTCTGCACTCCCACATCTCTGGGAGGCGTCTTCGCACCTACGCAGTTTGCTGAACCCTGCTCCTCCTCCGAGGATTTCCTCTGCAACCTTCCCAATCCGTTTTCCTTCCAAATTTGGGGAGTAAGGTTTTAACAACTCTTCATCATCTTGGAAGAGGAACAGGAGGACCACTGCCCTCTGGATTTGGCTTTAATTTGGAGAAGACTGAAGGGGAATTCCTGAATGTCAGATGAAGACTGATTTTCTTCCACAGCATCATTTTTCTCCTGGGATGAAGGGTTGCTATGTAGGTCTTACTAGATTCTCACAGGAGAGTGCCTTTTTCTGAGGGCAGGACTCATTTACTGCTAGGTCTCGAGTGCCTAGGACAGTGCCCAGCATACAATGGGCTCTCATTCATCGTGATGATAAAGACGGGAGATTTATTTTGGCTCTCAGTATTGCAGTTTTGGTCCATGATTGGGCTGTGGTGAAACTGCACACAGAAGCAGAAGCGAGTGGTGGAGCTGAAACGCTCGACTCATAGCTAGGAAACAGAAAAGAGAAAAAGAAGCGAGAATCCCATAGCCCCCGTGAAGTGTTCGATGACCTGAAGACCTCTACTGCCTCCCCAAAGGGTTCCCACTGACCAAGATATTAATACATGGGCATTTGAAGGTCATTTAAGATCCAAACCCCAGCAGCTGGGTGTTGTGCATAAAACACAACAGTGTTCTGGCCCAGAAGTGACAAGTGACCCTGTCACTTGGGACTCATTGCACAAAACTAACCACACAATCCCCGCTGAAACCCAAGGAGGCGTGTGCACCAGCTTTCTGCACTTCGGGAGGCTGGAAGTGGTGACTACTGCATAGAGGAAAGAAATATTTAATCTAATTCTGTAAGCAAACTTGGCCATTTATTAGAATTTTAGTGAGGTCACAAGTCAGCTCCATTTCCCAAAATGGCTTTTAGAGTCACAAATCAATCACGGTAGACCATGTGTCTTAGTTCAGGCAGCTGTAGCAAATTATAATAGATGAGTGGTTTAAACACTAGAAGTTTATTTCTCATTGGAAAGTCTAAGACCAAGGTGCCGGGAACAGTTGGTTTCTGGCGAGAACTGGCTCCCTGGTTTCTTGATGTCTGTCTTCTTTATCTGGAAGAGAGCAGGCAGGAGGAGGAGACACCCTCTCTCCTCCCTCCCTACCATAAGGGCTCTGATTTGGTAACGCCAGGGCCTCACCTTCTCGTAGCATCCCACTGTAGGCTCAGCTTTCACCATCTGGATTTGGACGGGGTGCAAACATGCCTTCTGTGACACCGTGTGTCCTCAGTAAGGCAGTATCACCACAAGGGGGTGAAGATTAGTTTCTTAAAGATGAAAACAAAACGCCATGGTGGGTCCAACGAGGGAAAAAGTCTGACAAGTGCTCCACAGGGGAAATAATGACAAAAAGTGGAGAAAAGTACTTTTGAACTGATGAGACACCTGGAATTGAACTCACGACCTCACGCTTGCCAGGCAGGCACTGTGCCACTGAGCTATATCCCCAGCCCTGTGCTTTTTCTTGCCAGTGGGATTTGGTGGGTGCATTGCCCTCCCTCT
>RJWM01019101.1:0-39653 GCA_004363535.1 Dasyprocta punctata | reverse complement strand
TTGATTGGAGAAACTCACAAGGACAAAAACAATTGCAACTGGTTTATCCTCTGTGGTCCTTTGAATTCTTCAACAGCAGAGGTGGATTTTGTGGGACTCAACACTGGACTCTCAGGAGTTACCCCAGACTTTAGGCTTTAGAACTTTCAAACTGCTTGACTAGAGAAATATCAGTCCTTTCTCTGACATGGTCAAAGGCTAGGGACTCAGGTCTTATAATTATTATAGCATAACAAAGTCGACTCTTGGCCTCCAAATTCCTACCATGGTGTTTTCAACACTGAAGTACAGAACCTATAGCCTGAGTCTATTACCTTTGTACCCTCCCAGCTTTGACTGCTGTAAAGATATGACAACAGCCATTTTCACAGAGATTTGCCGTTAACCTGCATGAAATAAACCTTGTGTCCTTAAAACTACCGTTTTAACCAAGAAGACCTGCTATTTCTCTTCCCATGGTTATTTACAAAATAATCATGGAGCCTTTGAAGAATGCTAATCAGAAAACTGAGAGAACATTACAGGGTTGCTCTTGTAATTTTTGTCTTGTTCTTGTACTTTCTTTCAAAAAGTTCTATGAATTGAATAAGATGCCAGTATTATTGTGTCCAAGGTACCTGTTTATTCACCTGATCTGTCATCTCCCAGATGTACAACTCAGGTAGAACATTAATGGGCTCACTTTCTGATCTCACCCTAAGAATCCCTGGTTATCTAATCACGGCCAGTCCACTCTGATTACCACAAGTGCCTTATGTCAATTATAGTAATCACACCCATCTTCTTTTTAGTGACTGACTGTGGCCACTTGGGTTTTGTCACACCAGGAACTTCTTTTGTCCATTGAAATCAGGGAATTATTGCAACTGTAGCTCTAGCCATATTCTCATCTATGACATGATGGCACTGCTGTCAGCACTATAGTTACCAAAAGGTAATAAATTCTGTCTGCACAGCTTTCTCCGATCAAAGTGAGGTGGGACAAAACACAGCCACACATGTTAAACTTACTACCCTATGATTTATCTCTCAATATCTTTGAGTCCCTTCACTGACACAATTCTGAAAAGTTTCTGTTGTCTCAGTTTGAATTAAAGAGCTACACGAGATAATCTTTTAGCAACTCAATCATATAATTATCATTATTTCTAGCTCTTAAAGTCATGTTGAATTCAGAGTTATGGCACTTGTGTAGATAAATTCAGCTCAGTCTAAAACTATGTTTCTCTTTTTTTACTCTAGCAAGCCCAGATAAATTCCCCAGATTTTGCTGATGTGGATTAGAATTCTTTTTGTGTGTAAGTCATATCCTTTGAGTACTGACTTAGTGATTTTTCTTTCCCCACCCTAGTCATATTTCCAGAATCTAATTTAGTTGTGGATATGAATACAATATAGTGTGATGGAGTTAACTGCTTCCCATTGAAATGAAATACCCTCTAGCAGTAAGAGTTTGAATCTCTAATAAGTTACAAAGGCCTCTTAGTGGAAAGACATCCTTCAGCTAATATGGGATGTTGTTTAGGATTAGATACTTGGGTTACTTTTACTCCTAAATAACTCCATTTCAATTCTAGCCAGAAGTTGCATTATTAACAACCATTGTCCCAATATATCTGTATGATCTTTGCTAAATTCCTAAAGTCAACTGGTATGGAAATCTATGACCTGCAGAAATATATAGTATCCTTTGATTTCCAGCTATTTCACTTCTGCAACCAAAAAGATGAGAGAATCTCTTAGAAGTCATAGGACGTTTCTAGGATTCATTGTTTTCTTCCTTAATCTACTCTACCTAATCCACAGAATAGGTATCCATCCAATGACATTTGTGCTATCCCTCGGCAATGGCAATTCAGTCTCTCAAAACTTACGTTTAATGTATGGCTCAAAAGACTTGTTTTAGTCGAAGACCACTGCAGGGCCGAGACAGGAGAGTGACAGTCCTGTATCTTGATATTGTCTGGATGTTACTTACCTTCAACCTCAGACAAATGAATAATCTATAGCATGCTTTCCATTTTCCTGAGGTTTTTGGACTACAACTACTTCTACTATCAGTTTACAGTCCATTAAAACATGTATCTTGCAAAAACAAGAGCTTCTGTGACTCAAATAATTTCACACAAAAGGCAACCTCTAGGCAGTACAGGCTTCAAAATCATTTAATACTACAAAGCAGGTATGCCAACCAAGTTACAGATTATTTCTGTTTCTTCTTTCTGCTTTGACAGGTCCTGGATTTATCCTAAGGCTGTTTTATACCAAAGCTCTACAGGAAGGACATCATAGCAATAAATGCATGTCAGATGCAAAAAAAAAAAAAAAAAAAAAAAAAGTTGTTTTCCTTGGCTCTGTGTTATGAGCTAGGAAGAACTTGAGCAGAAGCCTCTAACAGAATTTCCTTGTGTCTCTATGCCAGGGGAATGTATATAAATACTGTAGCTTGTATTTACAGCTATGGATTCAGCTTTAAAATTATCTGTTGTATTTGAACCAACACTCTGCAGTAGGAATTTCTGCTTTTTCCTCTGGATTCTTTATTCTGTTACTAGCATGCCAGGAGGTTATGATAAGCTCCCTAAAGACAGGCATTTGGATTTATAATTTTTTCACTGCAGTATTCCTAGTGTTCTTTGGTATTTAGTAACTGTAAGTGAATGAATGACAAACACTACTACTTGAGAAAACTTCCCTGTAACATCCAGAAGTGGTTAGGAATGGACTGCCCTAATGGATACCTGTTAGTCTCTTGATTTTAAAATATAAAATGTTCATTATATTACCAAAGATACTAGATCCAAAGCAATTGTCCATTGATATAATTTTTGTAGGTTTATTTTCCTTTGCTTTGTGTGGACTGAGTGATCTCTTGGTAGCCAAGGCTTGGAAGTGGATGAAGAATCAGGAGATAAGCCTATTTTTATTTTATTGTCTACTGTATACAAATGAAGTCACCCTGGCCCTCATATTTTCAGCAAATGTGAAATCGACTATATACACAAGCCCTCTTAAGACGCGAACTGTAAGAATACCCAAATCCCCGGATTCCTGCCTTGGCCAGCCATACTTTCTCCTCAAAAGGCCCTGCATAACTGCACACTTGAGGCAGTCTAGGGGGCAATGAGACTGGAAAATCCAAAAGCCCCTTGCAAGGTTTCTTAGAAGTGGTAACAAAAAGCAGTTGAATAAGGCTTTGGAAAAAATGAAATCAGAAATAATCTCTCAAATAACCACAGAGATTACCAAAATATACACCATGCTTAGTAATGTTAGTGCAGATACAGACAAAAAAATAGACAAGCTTAAGCAAATTATGGAAGGACAACATAGGAAGCAAATGGATTCCGTAAAGCAGATTCAAGTAGATATCCAGGAGCACAGAAACTCTATTGAAAGTATTCAAAGCAGATTAAGCCAATGTGAGGACAGGATCTCAGATATTAAAGACAGGCTCACAGTTAGTGACCAGGAAAAGAAAGATTCTTCAAAACTAGCAAGGGATCATGAGATATTAATCCAGCAGTTGCTTTATGAGACCAAGAAAAATAACTTAAGATTAATTGGAGTCATCGAACAAGCAGGAGAGACTACAAATGATATTAAAAACATCCTTACAGACATCGTGTCAGAAAATTTTCCTGGTAGAGAAAAAGAATTAGACATACAAATAAGTGAGGCATATAAAACTCCAATTAGCAATGATAAAAAATAAGTCTACTACCAGGTGTATCATAGTCAACACATAGTCCAGACAGTCGACACAAGAATAAAATTTTAAAAGCTGTTAGGGAAAAGAAACAAATCACCTATAAAGGAAAGCCCATCAGAATTACGGTGGACTTCTCAGCACAAACTCTCAAGTCAAGGAGAGCTTGGAGTGAAGTACTCCAAGTTCTAAAAGAAAGCAACTTTCAACCCAGATTGATGTATCCCACAAAACTATCTTTCAAAATAGAGGGAGAAACAAAATACTTCCATGATAAGGAACAGTTGAGGAAATTCATAACCACTAAACCAGCACTCCAAAATATTTTGAAGGACATTTTAGAAAGGGATGATAAGTACTACTGCTCCATGAACCCCAATAGAAGGAATCCACCAGGAAAAAAGAAAACAACTTGATAAAGATAAGTCAATATGTATCAGTTTTAACCATCAGTGTTAATGGTCTTAATTCATTAGTCAAAAGACATAGACTGGCAGAATGGATCAAGAAGCAAGATCTAACAATATGCTGTATACAAGAAATACATTTAATTCAAAAAGATACTCATAGACTGAAAGTTAAGAATGGAAAACAGTACTCCATGGAACAGGAGTCCAGAAAAAAGAAGAGGTGGCTATTCTATTTGCAGATAAAGTGAATTTTAAGCCAAGACTGATTAAGAGAGACAAAGAAGGTCATTATATATTGGTAAGGGAAAAATCTAAGAGGAAGAGATAATAATGCAACAAATACTAGTCCACTCAGTTATATAAAACAATTATTAATCAACATGAAAAATCAAGTAAACCTTAATACAACTGTATTAGGAGACCTCAATACATTGCTGTCACAAAAAGACAGGTGTGGAGTTCTTGGGGTCCTCTGGGTAGAGTATCATGTCATCTGAAACAAAATATGTATATAAAAAATTAGTTGTGACAGTCAGAGAAAAAGAATTTTGAGTAAAATGTAATTTTTTCAGGGTCATCTTCAGATTTTATTTTTAATGTGAAGTGTTCATTTGAAAACAACTGTGTTAACAGTTAGTTAGATGATGTTTCATGTCTGTATTTTTTGTCTTGAATAATTTTCGGGAATATCCAATATGCTGATGATTATTGCTGTTTTGTTGGTTGGGTGAAATTGTTATGTTTTGATTTCTTGTTTTCCTTTTGTTTAAAATAAAAACAAAATTAAAGGCAATTTATTGACTTGGGAAATAATCCCAGGAAGAAATGGTAAGGTGTGGACAGGTGTGACAACAGACAGAAAGGTGTTAATATGGTGTGTATTATGAGAAGGTTCTGGCTTAGGATCTTGGGGAGACAGGATAGAAAGGCACAAAAGTACATAGGCGTGAAGATGCTGGGTTGTTTATAAACTACTCCTACCCACCGTTCCCTGAAGCCAGCTCCCAGGACAGCCACCTGTCAGACTGAGCCATTCTGGAGAAAAGCTGCTGAGCAGAGATTCTCAGAAAACTCTACAAGGAAAGCTTCAGTTTGCTTCAGAAGGTACTGCCCAGGTGTGGGAGAGATGAACTAACTTTTGGTAGAGATATCTTGGATTTACAATCTGTAGCAGGAGAGTATAAATTATATTCCTAAAATATAACTGGAGTCCTTTTTGATATCTTTTATAGATTTTTTTTTTTTTTTTTTTTTTTTTTTTTTTTTTTTTTTTTTTTTTTTTTTTTTTTTTTTTTTTTTTTTTTTTTTTTTTGTGGCACCAGGGATCGAGCTCACAACCTCGCGCCTGCCTGACAGGCCTGTAAGCCGCTGAGCCAAACTCCCGGCCCTGGTTTTTTTTGAGGCAGGGTCGCACTGTGTAGCTCAGGCCGGCCTTGCACTCGCGTTGTAGCCCAAGCCGGCCTCGAACTCACAACGCTCCGCCTACCTCAGCCTCCCAAGTGCTGGGATTAAAGGCGTGCGCCACCACGCCCGGCTTCTTTTATAGATTTTTGATATATTTATGACTATAAATTTCTATTTACAGTCTTTACAATGGAAAAACATTTCTTTACACACAGTTGTTGCAGAATTGATATTATAAAACCTATCAATATTCATTGAAACATGCATAATAATGACCATGCTATTTTTTATATTTGTTGCTTATATGCCACATTTCTACGGCCTTTCTTGAAATGGAACTATTAGAAAATATTTATTCAAAGTTTACTATGCCCTAGGCTTCATTTTAAATGCTTAGATTATTTAAAACAGGTAATCCTGTTTTCAGGATAATCATGCTTAAATTATTTAAAACAGATAATTCTGTTTCAAGATAATCATGATTATTATAAATTAATTTCTTCATTGCAAATGAAGAAAGCAGTTCACTTGCCCCTGAGCATGATAGTCACACAGGCAGGGTAGTCTCAGGAACCCACAGCCTTAACCTCTTATGCCAACAAAATTGTACTGCTACCTATTCCAGCACAAGTGACATTCATTCATTTGTCCATTCATTTATTCATTCATTTAAGCTGAGCCCCAGTTCTGCCATTTAGCCTTTCTTTAAATATGGGCTATATCCCTTGCTGTAACTGTGAAAAGTCAGTCCTGTACTGATAGTGTTTTTGCATTTGGTGGACAGTAGTTGACCTCTTGTTTGATCATTTTGATCTGTATTCTGTTCATATTTTTCAGTGCTCATATTCAGTCTTTTTAGCTGATTTTTTAAACATAAGATGTTAGGTTTTTCTGTTCTGGGATGATAAAAAATAACAAAAGGATTAGAGAGTTCTCTCTCTGTGTATGTAGTGGTCTTAGAATGCATAATGCTGCTATCCCTATCCATTTCATTTAGATGATATGATGGTAGAGGATTTACCAAATTGCTATTAGTTCTTATGGATAAATCTCCAGGATTATAAATGGTTTAGGAGATTTATGAGAAATAGTAAGTATTACAAATCCCCATATACAAAGGAAGATAGTTGATATAAAAGGTAATAATGTAACATAAAATTTTTTGAACTATTATATATAAAAATTATATAATCAACACCATACATAAAATTACTCATCAGGGACCAGACTCATTCTAGTTTTAAAATTTTATTAATTTTCCCTTAATCATATTTTTAAAAAGGTGGAATGTTTGGGAAATCAGTTTTAATTCAAAATACACATGATCCTCTCCAGAAATCTACTATTACATTCTGATAATAAAATGTATAAACACTTTGAGAGGTGCTAAATATTTTTAGATTTCAAAATATTTTTTTAGAAATGTTTCTGAAACATTTTACATTAAAAAAATAGCATCAATTTTCTTTTGCTTCCAAATGTTTATGATTTATTTTCACTTTTAAAACAAAAATTGAAAGAATCAATTCTTTTTCTTTTACCTTTTTAAAACAAAACCAAAACATTTTAAGGGTTTCTGTAGTTATAGAAAAGAGCACACAGATAAAGAGATAGTATTTTATCTTTTCTTGCTATTTTTTAAATGTAACTAGAATCAAAATTCCATTCATTGTAGAGAAGATAATGCACCAGAAGAAATTGTTGTGTAACTTAGGGGAAAACATCAAGTAAAACATTCTTAAAATATAGCAAAAACTGCATTTTCCTAATGAGTAGTTCAATAACCAGTCAATTTAATTTAGAAATTTCTGAAGAAACTTTTTGGTACTTTATTCCACTTTGATTTAGTCTGTATAAGGAAGCTGGATTTGTATATAAAGGTAATTGATACTGGTTACAACCTACAGACAAATCAATTTACACAATATGTTTGTTATTGACACAATGGTCTTCAGTGTAGTTTAACTTCCCTAAGTTTCTAGCATTTCTTCAGATATTTATCAATTATAATCAATAATTATCACTTGTGATATATTTTTGTTCTAGTTTCAGTAAATCTTTACACTATTTTACATTTTAATTTTGACACCCAGTGGGACAATTTTAAGTATTTAAAATATTTTTTAAAAAATTTTTTTGGTGCCAGGGATCGAACTCACAAGTTCAAAAAAAAAATTTTTAAAAAACCTTTTAAATTATTAGTATTAATAGTTATTTCTCTGAGACAATCAAAATCTGGAAGATTTGGTGTCATCAGGAATCTCAGAATCAGCGAGTCCAGTTGTATTTTATCAGTACATCTGGACATGAACAGGAACCTCCACCTACTCGTGTTTGACAACCATGGATGAATTTACAGGTCATCAAACAAAGGGAAATTTTTCTGGGGTCATCTTTGTTACAAACTGACAAAATCTGATAACATGACAGGTTTTATAATTCTGACAAGCAAAGAATTTAAGAAGTCAGTAGAAGGAAGGCAAATGAGAACAAAGATCCCTCCCGCCTCCACTTTGGTCATTCTGTAAATATTTTGGTCTAAGTTGCATATGCTTTTTAGATTCTTTCCATACCTACAAGACAAGAAGACATTGTGCAATGTTAAATCTTATTCTTGGCAAACATCAAAATCTTGTTAATTAATTTAGAATCTAATGACATGCAGGGAAAAGGCTAACTTTTCTTCTTGGTAATTCTTCTCAAAAATAAATTGATTCAGCAATCTATCTACATCATATAACATTTGCTGATATAGTATTCAGATTTGTTCACAGTTAGATAACATTTATTTTAGTTAGTTTTAGATTTTCTTGGGGTGGAATATGCCTTTTTGTCTTTTTTCTTTTGGTATTTACTATTTTGTGAGACACTGCACCGTTCAAAAGTCAAAACAAAAAAACAAAAATATTCTAAGAACTCTCTAGCTCAAGTCATGCCTTCTCTTCATGTCATTCTTCCCCCTATGTAAGCAGTTTTATTAGCTTTTGTATTGCTCTGCCATTGTTTGTTTCTGACAATATAAGCAAACACACACCCACACACACGCACATATCCGTGTATATGCAGGCATATATCATTTGATTCTATTGTAAACAATGTCCTGAATACTGCTTCTTTTCACCTTAATGCATCCTGCAATTACACATGACAATATATGAAGATACTATTTATTCCATTTTACAACAGCACAGTACACTGTGTGATCCACCATAATTCATTGAACAAGTCTCACACATGCTACTTTTGAGTTGCTTCAGTACTTTGCTATTACAAATAATACTGCAAGCAACAGCATGTGCATATAACATTTTTTTTTGTTAATTTTCTGTCATTCTACCCAATTTATTTTAAAGGGCAAATCACAGTTCACACACAACCCATGCAATTTGGGATGCACCCATTAGAGTGATCTTAACAAACCAAGTGGAAACATTCCAGGACTCAAACTGACTATTTCACATCAAGCCTTTGAGGGCCTGTCTTGCATGAGGAAAGTACAAAAAGTAAACCAAGCGCAGAAAAATAACCAAGACGCTGCATGGTATTCCTTGCTGAATCATAAAGCCTGTGAAACAAATGTGTCATCAGTAGCAGGTGGAATGCTCTGGAGATCTAATAAGCGTTAAATAATAATTATGACAACACACAAGCTGAAAAGCTGCTCACCTCTTAGCAACTACTGGGAAAGTTTCTCAGATGTAGTGAAAACTAGATGGAAGGGGAATGTGTTTTAGGAAGGTACTCATGATTTTTTAAAACAGATTTTGAGACAATGCTACTCATATTCACATTTCATTTTTACTCACTACCACATAGTAAGTAGTATTTCAAGTTAAGTAACATGAATATAGACAGCTCCATGCTTGATGTCCTACAAGAATCAAACATTTGATTTCATTTCAAGCTTCAAATGTAGTAAAAGGACAGAGATTGAATAATGTTAAGCTATGGTATCTGATAATTTATTTTTTAAAAATATCTAGGAAACACTAAGTTGTTCTCACTACTTCCCACTGCTTCCTTTATTTTTAATGTTATTTTGCTTGCCATTCAGTGAAACATACTCTCATTAATATGGAAATATAATGTGCAAGCTGAGGAGCTATGAAAAAAGCATGATAAATAAATTCAATTTATAGATGAGCCAATCTGCCCATACTTCCTTGAATCAGTATAGTGGAAAAGGTATGAATGTGGGTTCTGGAACTTTATTTTTTATTTTAAAGAGAAAAAAAGCAGAAAAATCAAGAAGCAAACAATTTAAAAACGACAACAAAAGCAAAATGACAATGATAACAACAACAAATCAAGGGAAATAGAGGATTTCAAAACAAGATGATAGAAATTTAGCAATTCAATCACAACATGAGTGACATTCAGCAGGTATTCAACATCTTGGCATCTTGGTTTTCTCATCTGTAGAATGAAAATACTGTAATAATGGCTACTTAATGATCAGTATGGCAATTGCACAGTTAAAGCCTGGGTTCTTGGCACATAGAAAGTGCTCAATAAAAAAGTCTAGCTATTATGATACCTAAATTATTTTTATGCTTACATCTACATGAATAAAAAATGGATAGGTTCAACTATAGACTTTATAATACTCCAACTCTCAGCGTAACATAGTGGAAACAGTTGTTCATATTGAGATAGGCATGCAAACATCTTCAGACAAAGCCAAAAATTTCCTCAGGAAGTAGAATCAAAACACACTACACTAAATTAAAAAACTTTATGAAGTATCCTTAGTTCTCCAAATACAAGATAATCAAAATTATTTTGCACTACAAAATTATTAGAAATGATTTTAAGTGACAGGATTAAAAAGTTACTATATATTACTAGAAAAAGATCAAAATTAAACATCTTCTAGTAACATCTTTTGTGTCTTCCTACTCACTCCCACAAACCTAACGTAAACTTTACTATTATATCTTTTGGTATCAGTCCATTTATGATTATTCCTCATGTAGCAGTGCAATGGTGATTCTCTTTTTGTCAATTTTCTATTCTGAATTGAAAGATCCATGAGGATAGAACATTTCGCTTTGTTCATCACTGTCTTCTCCATCCTTATTACCAAGGGCAGTTGTTAAATAAATGGCTAGATATCAATCAGTTAAATTTTGGAGAATGTTCGAGAAAGAAGGCACTTGGAATTATAAAATAAGTCATTCTGAAGTACTTTTTGATGATAGATACTAAGACAAATTTTATTTTACAACCTGTCTGAATTTGTGGTGGTTTAATTTTACCATCGGAATCATAGACAACCTAAGTGCCTGTCCTCTGTGGCAGGAAATATAAGTAAGGTTTCTTAAAATTAATATAAGCTCATAAAGTAGAGGAGCTATAGGGAGCTTTATTTTCCTGCATCGACTCTCTTGTCAGATCATGAAAAGACTTCCTCTTGTCAACCATAATTCTTGCAGTGATATTGAAGTATGGAGCTCATGTTGGGCTCACGGGGATAATGTATAGCTTGCAAAAAAAAAAAAAAAAAATCATAGAGGTCAAATTAAGCTCTAAAAAGGCCGTACCAGATAAAAAGGATTATGTATAATTTTATATTTACCAGTTTCCTAACAAAATCTAATTTAAAAGAATGTTGAACAATATGATCATTCCTGAAGTGTTTGTCACTAATGCAATATATTACACTGAGAAAACAAGACCTCTAAAACACGAATGTGCAGAGTACTAGATGAAACATTTTCCTCTGAATTGTAGCTGAAGATATTATGTACAAGAATATACACAGTCTTACAAAGAGTGCTGCATATATCTGCAGGATTTGCTAATACAGCACAAAGTGTTACATGAAATACCCTATCCTTTGCATTGGTACTATTATCGACTATTAGTCTCTACATAAGGAATGGAACCCAAGTGAGTAAAAGAATTTTCAGATTGGGAGTGGAGGTGCTGTGTGTTTGTCTCCCTCTTCTATGTGATCATAAAATCATTAAGGCTGCTTTTGCTACCACAAAAGAGAATGACCTTTTGCCTCACTGAATGACTATTTTTCCTTTTTAAAAATTTTTTGATTATATAAATTATATTAATAAGTATTATAATTAATTGTAATTAATCAATTATACCAATAATTTTTAAATTATTGGTATAATTCACAGACCACAAAACTCACCTATTTAGTGTATACTCAATTTTAGAATATTTTATTAGCCCAAAAAGAAACTCTATTCCCTTTATAAATTTCTAAGTTCCCTAGATATATTTCTGTTATTAACCTCCAACTTAATTATATTATTGTCAAAGAACACCCTCTGTGATATTCAAACTTAATAGCTTTATGGAGATCAATGAACCTACCATGTACATCTGACAAGAATATGCATTTTGCTCATCTTGAGTGACTTGTTTCATATCACTTATACATACCAAGTTTACATTATTATTTACATCTTCTGTGTTTTTCTTTTGTGTCTATATATTCTATCACTAAATAAAAGAGGATTCTTGAAATCTCTGGTTATAATTGTTGATTTTCTTTTCTTTTACTTTTCACTTTATATATTATGACTATATATTATCATGTTATATGTAGTCATTATTAGGCACATACCCCTTTAAGACTGTTACTTTTTAATTGCTTGACACTTTAATGAGTTGACAATTTATGACATGTCTTTTATTATGGAATGTCCCTTATTATTCTGTGTCCTGAAGTCTAATAATTCTGCTGCCAATAAAATTTAAAAAAAGAAAAAAAGAGAGAGCATAGAAAGAAAGAATGGAAAGAAAACTTTTGTAAACAAGGAGAGGAGGAGGGGTTTGGAGGGGAGGGGATTGGGGAAAATTAGAAGAATCAAGGTATCTTATGTAAAGGTACAAATTCCCTACAATTAATGTGATCATTTTATGGACTTAAAATGTACAAGTAAAATTAATTTAAAAAGTAATCACTTCTTCATGAATAGTATGTTACTATTTAAATAACTTACGTATGCTTTATGTTAAAGAAGTTTTCAGACAGACTGAAATAGTTGTTTCTTAAATTTTTCTCTAGTCTACAAACTTCTGCATTTTGTTTCAGGCAGCGATCTGTTGACCTAGTTTTCTGACTCCTAAAACCTAGCTCCTGGTTTTGGCTGAGTTTTTGGCCTTCCGTGTCCGCTTCACTATCTAGAAAACTAGGTCTTGTGAGCCTAATTCAACAGATCGAATTAAACCATTTACCATCTGGCCCTTTTCCACAAAAGGTTGCAACTTCCTCTTCTAGGGAGATGTGGAGCAGAAATTGTTTTATGAAGTCCTCCGGCCAGCTTCACGCTTCTCTGTACCCATCCCAGAACTACTAATGGTTCGCTGCCTGAAATTTCACACGGAAGCCTCATCGGGAAGTTGCAAGCCGCCAACTCTCCTGACTCCTGTCTAGCTGTCAGCCTGCCTGTAAATCCAGGAGTCTGATCTCTGTTCCTGGACAGTGCTTTGCCCTTGTTTGCCAGATCTGGCCTCTCTCCATTGCTCATTTATAAAGACATAATATTAATGGAAACAACTCATCTGATCCATGCCCTGTGCATATGCAGCATCCCGCAGGTCCCTCTCGGTAATGTCATCTTCCTCACCACCCTGTTCCTCTCTGTCACGGTGGTACTGCTGCTGCAGGATGATTCTGTTTCTTTTCCTTTTCCGTGGTACAATAGTTAGAAGTCTTTGTCTTCCTGCATTATCGCTATCATCTTTGTAAAGATTCATATTGATGTATTTTTTGATTGTTTACATTTTTTTCTCTGCATGTATGGTAATTTTGATGAGATTATGGACATTATTAATCAAAGGATAGGAAAGAGCTGAATGTTTTCACCTTTCTTTAATGAGTGTCGTTTTGTTTTGCAAGTAGTTAAGTGTTTTTCATTAGAAAGCCAGAGGAAATGTTTTCCTCATTTCTTCCTCCTTTCTCAAAGATCGTAAGTGTATAATAGCCATTGTCCTATTTTCTCTACACTTTTAAAAAAGTTTTCCACTTGCTAATAGTGCAAGGGTGAATCCCATACCAGTTATTCCATTGTGGTAGGAATTAGTATTAAATTCATTATTGAGTTATAGTCAGGTTAAGTAAAACCAATCTGGCTTAATATTATATAAGATTTGAAGACAATGCTTTTCGTTTTCTTTTCTGTGCTTCTATGAGAATTAAAAGTTTCATTTGCATTTATCTGTGAGTCTTCAGTTAGCTACGCTAACTGTGACATGCTGATTGAGCGCATTGCTTAGGAGTCAGCGTACCTTGCTTAATCAATTTTAGGTATTTATCACCTGTACTACCTATGAAGTTATTTAATTTTTCTATGCTCTGGTTTTCCATATATTATTTTAAAGTAATCATAATAAATGCTTCAAAGGTTACTTTGAAAATTATTAAATGATGTCATGATAATGAGGACATATAAAAGCGCTTGCTAAAGTAAGCAAAAATTTAACAACTCCATCCATGAAACTGTGAGAATACTATCTGTATTACAGGATTAGAATTTATATCTCAAAACATTTATATTTTTGTGCTTTGTGAATTTTTTTAATTTGATTATTTATATTTTCAGTTGTAGGTTGACTTTTTCTCTCCTCTTCTTCTGATATCCCTAATAGGTATTAAAGATATTGAGTCTGTTTTCAAAACTCATTGACCTTTTATTTTCTACTGTCTGCTTCCCTGTTATTTTATTTTCATGCATTTCTTTTCTGAAAACTTTGGCTTAATTTCCTAATTCATCAGTTTGCTTCCCCATGGTATCTATTCTACTTTTCTAAATCTTGAGTATTTTTCTATAATTCAACTCCCCATATCCATGTTTCTGATTTCCAGTGTGGACAAGGAGATCAGGCAATGTACTTTTCAGAAAACTGCAATAAGAAATAATGATAAAAACTGGGTGTGGTGGTGTGCGATTGTAATCCCAGGTGCTAGAGAGGATAGGGCAGGAGGATCACTTGAGCCTAGGAGTTTGAGACAGACCAGCTTGGGCAATACAACAGGACCCAGTTAGGAAGGAAGGAAAGAAGGAAGGAAGGAAGGAAGGAAGGAAGGAAGGAAGGAAGGAAGGAAGGAAGGAAGGAAGGAAAGAAGAAAAGAAGGAAGGAAGGAAGAAAAAACAAAAAATTATAGGACCAGATAAACCTACTCTTCTACATTCTGCACATTATTTTTATATTACATATTCTGATGTACTCACTAACTGCTATAAACATAATGTTTTTTAGCAAATAATCATGAGCTCCCAGTAAAATACAACAATAAGCATTTATTGTTCATTTTTCCTGGAGTTGCTTCTTTGTCTTCAAATCATCTGTTGTCAGACATAGCACCTGAGGTGACTTGGCTCTATTTCATCTTCAAGTAGCCTGACCATGTACTGCAGTAGCAGAGAAACAAGACAGGACAAAGCCCACTTACCTGAGGGCTTTCTATTTTTCTCTGACTCACATTTCTGTTAATATTCCATTAACAAAACAAGTCACATGACTGAGCCATGCGGGAAAGAATACCCCATCACAGTTGGAAATATACTGCATAGGACCATGGGTGGACAGATAGATAGGGAAGAATTAGAAACACAATTGTGATCAATCTACCATATTCCTCAAAATGAAGATCAACCAATTAAAGAAAGAAGAACTAAAAACTTTGAATTGGTCTTTTTTTTTCTACAACTGGATAAAATTCTATCAAAAATAAAGAAGTAAATACAAGTAAAAATATTAATTTAGTAATAGAAAAATAATCAAAAATAATTTATTGGATACATTTACAAGAACATTAAGAAAGACAAGCCCATTGCTATTAAACATTTATAGCCCTTGTATATGGAATACGTAAACCTAGAGCATAGGCCGTAAGATAAGAATGCCTATTTTCAAATCCAAGATATCTTACTTTTTATGTGACACTGAAAATTTTAATAAATAAGAATGACTTTCATCAAGAAATCAAATAATAATGGTGAGGCTGCAAAGAAGAAGGAATCCTGCTATATTGTTAATGAACATGTAAACTACTACACTGTGAAAGCACTGTGGAAACCAGAAGATTCCTCAAAGAATTAAAAATACAAATTCTAGTTCACCCGCTATTTCCCCTTCTAGATATTTTCTCAAAGGAGTTAAAGGGATTGAATTACATCATACATGCATATCCATGTTTTTTGCCCAGTCTTCTCCCCTCCCTTCAACCTCTCTTCACCTTCTTATTTACAAAGTTTTGTTTCCATTTTATCATTCTTTTATCATTTTTTTCCTCTTCCTTCCTTTACCCCTCCCCCTCCTTGGTTCTCCTTTATTTTGAACAATTTCTTTCTATTTCACAATACCATTTGTACAATCTCGTCTTTATTTACAGATATATATATATCCATCCATGACCCACCAACAGCGGAGTGTAGACTTGTTCCTTTATCCCCACAGCCCCACCAGCATTTGTTAATAGTTGACTTCTTGATAATAGCCATTCTTTCTGGAGTAAAATAGAATCTCAGACTTGTTTTAATTTACATATCTTGAATGACCAATTATGTGGAATTTTTTTATATATTTATTTGCCTCTTGTATTTCTTTCTCTGAGAATTGGGTACTACTCTCAGATGCTTATTTTTGGATTGTGTCTTTATATTCGGGAAGTCTAAATTTTTTTCAGTTCTTTATATGTTCTAGATATTAGTTCTTTGTCTAAGGGACAGTTGGCTAAAAATTTCCCACTCTGTAGGTTGTACTTTACTCTATTTGTAATTTCTTTTGCTTTGCAAAACCTTTTTAATAGAATGAGATCCCAGTTATTGGTTCTTTGTAGTACTTCCTATGAGATCTGGGATTTTTTTGTTTTGTTTTTCCATGAAATCTTTATCTACACCTATGTCTTCAGGAGTTCTACCTATTCTATCTTCCAGGAGATTTAGTGTTTCTGTTTTAATATTTAGATCTTTGATAAATTTCAAGTTTAATTTAGTGCATGGTGAGAGACAGGGTTCTAGTTTTAGTCTTTGGCATGTGAAAAGTCAATTTTTCTGGTGTCGTTTACTAAAGGAACTATTTTTCTTCCAGTACATATACTTGCCTCCTTTGTCAAATATAAGGTGGTTGAGTGTATTTGGAATTGTTCCTGTATCCTCTGTATCTTCTATATGGTTCCATACATTCTCAGGTCTCTTTTTTGCCAATCTAATGCTATTTTTATCACAGTACATTTGTAGTATTATTTCAGTTTATGGATTGAGATGTTTCATGCCTTGCCTTTGTTGCCCAGGATTGCCCTTGCTACTCTAGGTCTCTTCTGGTTCCAAATGAATTTTAAGAATATTTCTGTAGTTCTGTGAGGTATGGTAATGGTATTTTGATTGAGATTGCATTAAATCTGTAACAGTTTTGGGAGTATGGCTATTTTCACAATGTTGGTTCTTTCTATCCATGAACAAGGAGTATCTTTCCATTTTCTGATATCCTCTTCTATCTCCTTTTTCAGAGTACTGTAATTTTTAATGTATAGATATTTTTACTTTGCTTGTTAGAATGATTCTTAAGTATTTCAACTTTTGATGCTATAATGAAGGTGTAGTTTCCCTAATTTCTCTCTCAGTGCAGTTATTGTTAGTGTACAGGAATAATATTGATTTTTGAGTATTGACTTTGTATCCAGTTACACTACTGAATTTGGTTATTAAATCTAGAAATCTTTTGGTGGAGATTTTGTGTTCTTCTACGTCGACCATCATGTTGTCTACAAATAATGATAATTTAACATCTTCCTTTTCCCTCCCTGTTCCTTTGTTTTTTCTCTCACTCTCTCTTGTCTAATTGCTCTGGCTAATGTTGGCAGAACTATATTGAGTATAAGTGGTGATAGTGGATAAAGAAATTGTGGTATTTTCTATTAAATATAGTTCTGGAAACATTGGCCACAGCAATTAGACCAGAGAGAGAAATAAAAGGAGTAAAGATAGGAAAGGAAGAAATTAAGTTATCATTATTTGCAGATGACATGACACTCCACATAGAAGACCCCAAAACTCCACTAACAAACCTTTCAACTTAATAAATAAATTCAGTAACATAGCCGGTTACAAAGTCAACATTCAAAAGTCAATAGCATTCCAGTACACAGACAACAAACTCACTGAAAGGGAAATTAGGGAAACCACACCCTTTATAATAATATTTAAAAAAAGAAGTACTTAGGAATCAATCTAATAAAGAAAGTAAAAGATTTATACATTGAAAATTACAGCACTCTGAAAAAGAAATTGAACAGGAATTCATAAAATAGAAAGATATCCCTTGCTCATGGATAGGAAGAACCAACATTGTGAAAATGGCCATACTCCCAAAACTATTATACAGATTTAATGTAATCTTGATCAAGATACCATTAGCGTACCTCATAGAACTACAGAAATCATTCCTAAAATTCATATGGAACCACAAGAGACCTGGAATAACAAAGGCAATCCTGGGCAATAAAGGCAAGGCAGGAGGCATCACAATCCCAGACTTTAACTTATACAACAAAGCTACTGTGATAAAATCAGTATGATACTGGCCAAAGAAACAGACTGAGGATCAATTTAACTGATTAGAAGATGCAGACACAACTTCAAACACACTCCTTCAACTTTGTTTTTTTTTAAATTTTATTAATAATAATAACAATGATCAGAGTAAAGCAAAAGAAAGAGAACCATATTGGGCCTCAAAGACAAGACCGAAGAGAATCCCCCATACTTGCTACATTGCCTGCTGTCACCTTCCATAGAGATGCTCGGGTTGCTGCCCAGAGGCCTGTAAGATCTACTAAACAATACTAGCAAAAAGTTGGTTGATGTTCCTTGGTTGCTATCAATTTAGCCAGACCTCCGAAACAGCAGGTTGTTGACAGGGGGAGCAGGGGGAGCCCACAGGCAGGTGCCCCTCTGTCCAAGCGGGTCAGGCCCCGGAAGGGGCCCTTCTCGTTCTCCTCCAGGGTCCTGAGGTCAGGACCCCAGAAGGCAGTTCATTTGCATCTTGATCGGTGCCTGAGTGGCTCGGGCCCCATGAGGGGCCCTTCTCATTCTCCTCCAGGGTCCCGAGGTCAGGATCCCAGAGGGCAGTTCATTTGCTTCCTGGTGCGAGTCTGCACCGCTCTGGTCCGGCGGGGTGGGCCCCGGAAGGGGCCCTTCTCGTTCTCCTCCTCAGTCAACTTATCTTTGACAAAGAGGTCAAACATGTTCACTGGAAGAAGGATAGCCTTTTTAATAAATAGTGTTGGAAAAACTGGACTAAAACTAGACCCTCGCCTATCACCATGCACTAAAGTCAAAGTGGTTCAAAGATCTAACTATTAAGACAGAAACACTGAATCTACTGGAAGAAAAGTATATAGAAATCTTGAGGACATGGAGGTAGGAAAGAGTTCATGAACAAAAACCAAACTGCACAAGAAGTATTTCAAAGAATCAACAACTGGGATCTCATCTTATTAAAAAGTTTTTGTACATGAAAAAGAAATCACCACCACAGTGAAAAGAAAATCCATGGCTTGGGAAAAGACTTTGCCAACTTTCTCTCAGACAAAGGACTTCTATCTAGAACATACAAAGAAATGAAAAAAATTGGGTCCCCCAAATTCAAAGACCCAATCCATAAATGGGCATCTGAGATGAATATACAATTCTCAGATGAAGAAACACAAATGACAATAAATATATGAAAATTGTTCAGCATAACTGGTCATTCAAGAAATGCGAATTAAAACAACACTGAAATATCATCTCACTCCAGAAAGAATGGCTAATGTCAAGAAATCAACCAATAATGAATGCTGGCAAAACTGTGGGAAAAAAGGAACAATTCTCTACTAGCTGTGGGAGTGTAGACTGATTCAACCACTGTGGAAATCAGTGTGGAGATTCAGCAAAAAACTAGGATTAGAGATTCCATTCAACCCAGCTATTCCTCTTCTGGGTATTTTTCCAGAAGAATTAAAAACATCATACCACAGGAATATATGTGTACCCATGTTTATAGCAGCACGATTTGTAATAGCAAGAGCTTGTAAACAACTCAAATGCCCAACAACTGAGGAATGGATTTTTAAAATGTGGTATTTTTATGAAATTGAATACTACTCAGCCATAAAGAATGATAAACTTGAGGCTTTTATAGGTAAATGGATCCAACGAGAAACTATACTCACAAGTGAAATAAATCAGACTTTCATGTGTAAACATTGTATTTTGCTAGTGTAAGAAACTGAAAGAGTAAATAAGATCCAAAAGTTACGACAGATACAGTAAAAGGGAAAGAAACTGCTCAAATGGAAATTATATTGTTTGATCAGTTTTGCATGCCTTTATCTGGTAACCTGAGCAACTGTTTTGAAAATAACAATATGCAATATAACAACCATTGTAAAATTCCTTCCATCTTGGTTTGAAATCCTGTATCATTATTGGTTTTGTTGTTGTTGATGATGACAATGATGTTGCCGTTTCACTTTTGTTATTGTATTTTTGTTTGTTTGCTTCTTGATTATTCTGTTTTTTTCCTCTTTAAAAGAAAAAAGAAAAATAAATTGTGGTATTTATACAGTAGAATGCTACTCTACTATTACAAAGGATAAATTTCAGTTATTTGTAGAAAAATGAATTCCCCTTGAGACCATAACCTTAATTGGAATAATCAGACACACAAAATTAAATATCATATGGTATTTCTTATATGATACCCAATGTATAAAAGAAAGAGAAATATAAAAGACATATACAATAATAGGAAACAAGGCAATAGAGCTTTTCCAAAAGAAAAGAGGACAAGAAATGGAGGATGTTGGGAAGGAGAGAAGAGGAAGAGGAAGTAAAAAGAATTATGATGTGTTATGTACATGGGCCAACTCCACACAAAAATGCCATAATTCTGTACTGTATACATGTGCTAATAAAAATATATCTAAAAACCTTTTAAGCTACATTATTTTATTTAAAAAGTGGATAATATAGCAATTACCTCAGTGGACAAGGACAATGGTAATTGCATGCAATAATGTTTATAAAGTATTTATTTCCATGTATATGACCACACTGCAAGCTAAAGTTTAGCAAACCTTTTATATAAAATATTTCAGACTTTCTCACCCAGGGACCTCTTTTAAAATTAACCTTGCTGGTGTAATGTGAAGGCAACCATAAATAATATGTAAATGAATGGAATGTTCTGATAAAATTTTATTCACAAAAAAATGCACTGGATTAGATTTATAGTTCATGGTCCATAAATTTCCAACCAATTTTTAACTATACAGTAATTAGTATATCTGTCACCTCTGATGTCATTCTAAATTACTGGAGTTTAGAAAGTTTGTTCTTGCTTTCTTTGTATGTTTTGCATCTCTTAGCCAGTATTTGAAGTATATTAGGTGCTTATTACATGATATTGTAAAAATAACTATTTATTGAAAACTTATTAAGTTCCAAAGCACTAGTAAAATGTTTGTTCATAATCTGCCTGCTTTTGCTTTTCTACTCAAGTCAGAAGGAAATGCAACACAGAAGTTAGAAAAGAAAGAGCTTATTCTAGTACAAACAATCTTGCTACTAAGCTATGTTTTTTTCCAGCATTTGGATCATTTATGTTTCCTTTGCACCTTGCAGAAGTACTTTAACCTACTCACGGTGCCACTAGACCATTTTTAATTCTCATTATCTTGCCACATCCTCTGGACAGGACATTACAGGCTTCCTTGTGCAATCGTTTTACTTTGAACCTAATGGAAGGGTGGGTTCAGTTTATGGTCCTCTAAGTATGCGAGTCAGGACAATTTGTGTAACTCTGCTACGTTAATGATGAGGAAAGCAATGTATAATGCTTGATGAAGAGGATATCCTGCCCTGCCCTAACCCATCTCTGCTTTCACACGCTCATCACGCAACTCCTCTTACCTCAATAAGTATACCCTGGGTGTTTACGTTCCTGAGGGTTTTTCTTTATTATGGGGTTCTCTTCTTCACCAAAACATTTAAAAGGGTGTAGTAAAAATTTATTCTCATCTAAACCTTCTGTGTATACCAAATCAGATAGTATTATAAAATGGACATTTATCAAAGTTAAGAGAAAAAGCTATATTCCATTGCTATTCTAGTCAATGGTAAAAAGATTTTTGATCTCATATAAATACTATGCTCCTTTGAAACATAAAGTAGATGGCTGCAGCATGAAAAGACTCTAAAGTTCAATATGTTAATGGGGGTGTTTCTGCTTGTATACAAAAGAGAAAGGCTGCCACAGTGGTGGCGAGCCAATAGCGTGCTTGCTGCAGCCAGCTGCTTGTTATCATTGAAAACTCTAAAAGGTTACCATCACTGGACAATAATGTAAACACATTTAAAAACCAGTACATCTTAATTGAGGTAGAGTTGGCAACACTTAACTGATAAGGGCCATGTGGTAAAAATTACTTCTTGCCTTGTTTAAAATCAGAGTTTCCTATGTTGGCTGCAGGTGCAGATTCCCCTTAGAGAAGCCAAAACAATGACCTGATAGCTGAGACATTAGGGATGGGTGTTGATGAAAAGATTTCCTTGTATTATTTTCATTAGGTTTCCTGCTTGCCTCATCAATGTTTGATGGAGTTGGGTGCCAAAAAAGTAGAGATTGCTTTCATGGAGCATCTTGTGTATTTATTTCCTCTAAAACTTGATGATATTTCACCTCAGTCCTAGAGCAAGCTCCTTACTGCAATTAGCAACAATTGGGCCAGGATGTGCGTAATCAACAAATGCCCCAGGGAAAGCCACAAGAGACTGAAAAGAGATAAACGCCAGTCCATCTGTGGTCATTGTCTTCCAATCTCATATATGATGCCACCCACCACTGTGTTGACATTCCTGGTAGCAGCTCTCCTGAAGGAAACTTTGTTCCTGCATGAGAATAGGACTTTGTTTTTCGAATTGGTAACCCCTGTTTTCTAGCTTTGCCCATTTTAGCTATGTTTTTCTCCCTTAATCTCATTCTAAAATCAGAGTCACTCCACTTGACATTTTGAGTTCAATAGTTCTTTGATGGGAACAGTGAGCCTTGTAGGATGTTCTGTAACATCCGTGATCTCCACCATCTAGAGATCAGTAGCACCACTGCCTCAAGTGTGTGATGATCAAATCTGTCTCAGACTTTGCCTTAAGTTCCCTGGCAGGAGAGGGGGTTGTACGCAAACATCACATCTTTTAAAAATTTACCTAGTTGATTTTTCTACCAACCGGGTCTGTAGCCATATCAATTCTGCCATATTTTGTGATTTATTACATCCTTAAGTAAGCACTTCCTTCAGTGCATAATTTTACAGAAAAGGAAATGGAGATATAGGGTGATGCATTCTATTAGCCATGTTGACAGTTTCACTGAGGACAAAGTCAAGGACCTTATCTCATCACAGTGCTTCTTATTACCTGCCCCTGCTGCCACTTCTCCATCACAAACAATTGTTACTAAAAATCTACTATATTTTCTGCTCAATCTGTCCAAATATCTGAGCTATCAAGTATCTAAGTAATTAGGCTATTCATGTATTCATCCACTCAAAAAATATTTGAATGATCTCTTTATGCCAAACATTGTTTTAGGTTCAAAAGATATATATAGTATAAGATATATATATAGATAAAGATATATAAATATAGTAAACCACACTGAGTCACTATCATCCTTAAAAATGTATAAAATGGATGATGATTGGTACTGTAGACAGAGTTTAATCTGCAAATGGAGACTGAGATTCATGAAGGGATTCTAAACATGGTGGTCAGATCTCATAATGCAGTGTTTGAGCAGAAAAAAACCAAAGGGTAATCCTTCTGGGTATTAGGAGTAGAACTATCCAGGCATCGGAAACATTAAGAGAAAAGACCCAGTGCTCAGAAAATTTAAGAACTGCCAAGAAGACTATTGGCTGGAGCACAGTAACCCAGAAATGCAGTAGCAGAAAATGGCTTTTTAAAAAGAGCTACATAGCAGGTCATTTAAGGCCATAAAGATAGATGGTGACGCTGATTTACTGTGAGATTAATTCTGAAGTAGAAAGGCCATTTGTCAGTTTCAAATCCCAGCTCTGTCACATTCAGTTGTGTAATTTGGGAAGTTGTATCAGGTAACTGTTTGCTTCAGTTCTTCATCTGTAACATGAAGGCATTTAATAGTACTACTTGATAAGGTTGTGGGAAGTTTTAAAAAGTTAACATATTTTAAAAGTTTAACAGAATTCCTACAGGTACTACAAAAGTTATTAGTTTGTTTATTTATTTGCACCAGGGATTTTACGACCTAGCACCTGCCAGGCAAGCATATTAGAACTTTCACTGATTTAAATGATCATCCTTATTGCTGAACGTAGAAAAGATTGTGGAGGGGTGGTACATGCAACTGTAGAAACAGGGAAAATAGTAAAGATGTTACAGCTCAGAATTTTCATCTAGTGTGTTTTATAAAAGGTTTGGAGAAGTGGCCTGAGTATTTGGTATATATCTTGACAGTAACACCAATAAAATTCTGGATGGCTTGGACGTGGGATTTACAAAGAAAGTTGAGAAGTCAAGGACAGCAGCAAGTTCTTTAACTTATCAACTAGAAGAATAGGGTTGGTAGTTCCTATGATAGGAAACACTGGAGAAGTGACTGAAAGGAGAAGAAATTCAGTTTGGGCTGTATTAAGTACAAGTGTGTACTGACAGCTAAATAAAGATGCTGAATAGTCAATTTATAAATCTGGAGGTTAAGCGAGAAAATTGAGCTGGATACAAACTTATACAGGAGCTATGTGAAGCCATGAAACTGAACAATTTAAAGAGTCAGTGTGACAGAGAAGGAGAAGGATGAGAAAGGAGCCCAGGTATCTAGCAGCGTTTACAGGCTAGAAAGACAAGGAGGAGCAGCCTGGGGCGGTGCGAGAAAGGTAAGAGCTTAAGAAATGTAAGTGCCATTATAAAACCCAAGAAAAGAAAGGCTTGTTAGGACTTTAAGTTTCAATAATGGCAGACTAAATGCATACATTAGACCTACTTTTCCTCTGAGAAAAACTCCAAAAACTAGACAAAAATAACAACATCTTTTTGAAGAAGTAGAAAGCTAAAAAGAAAAAGAAAGTGGTTTAATTTGAATATATGTACTTGAAGTTTCATTGTACTCTTCTCTTTAATTGTGAATGTTTTCATTTTGTTTTCAAAAATTAACTGAGCCATGATATGAGAAAGCACAAAAACCCCAAATGATGGGCCCAGCAGCTGCGACTTTAAAAGTAGCTGATTCTGGAAAAGGTGGGTGAGAGGTACGGAAGCTAAAGTGAAGGAGTTCTAGGAATCTTTGCATGCTGAATAAACACAACCTGGAGTTCAGTACCCTGCGAGTGGGAATGGGGTACAGGTAGACCTCACATGCTAAGGTTAGTATCCTAATGAGGTGCGTTGTAAGAGTTCTGAGGAAACCCACAATCTTTTCCAATTCTAGAACTGCTCACAACTTATTCTATAATTTTTAATAATGTATTTTATATAGAGAAAAGCAGTCTACTTCCTGGGAAGATAACTTTTAAAAAAAGTAGAATTAATTGACAGTACAAAAAGACCCATCAGGCAGATTGTGACCCTGAATTTAAAATAATCATATTTCCTATGTTCCAGTAAATAAAAGAATTTAGAAATCTGGTAAGAAATGAAAACATATAAAAGAAGGTAGAGTGGAATTGAAAAAGCACCAGTAATAGCAAAACCATGAAACTAATATGTGACTTTAATGGGTTAGTCAAAGCCATACTTTGAGAACTAAAGGAAAGTTCAGAAAAAACTGTCCAGAAGGAAACACAAAAACACAGAAGTTACAAAATGTAAAATGAACTGAAATCTCTAAACTATAAACCTATATAAATCTTCCTCCTGTTAAGTTGATCTTCCCCAAGCATTTTGTCACAGATACATAAAACTTACTTACTACACCATTAAAGTAGAAAAAGTTAAATACAGTTGACTCAGAAGACATAATGAAAGCCAAAGGAAGAGCTAATGTTGCAATCAAATGACAAACAACTTATAATGGTGTCAACTTATAATGGTGTCAAGAGCAAGTATAAAATAAAGATACATTCAAGTAAATAAAAACAGGCAATTTTTATGAGCAAAAACTGAAGAAATATTAAAAAGAGTCAATTAGAAAAAAATCAAGTAGAATCATTAGGCACTATTAAAGATCAATATAAAGTTTCATGTTTTTCTTCAATGACCTGGATGTAAATGTAGAAAAGAATTTAGCAAACTAGAATTATTTCAGCTGGTGGATAAGGGAGGAAACAACTATACCATGCAATAGAGTGGGCAAAGAGTGAGAAGAGAACATTGTAGTGAGGACAGATAATGAAAAGCCAGTCAAATCCGTAGATCCTGATGTCACAGAATCATTCAGGTTCAGATACCTAAAGTAGTGGCCTTTGAAACATAAATTGCTGCTTGGAGTATACAATCCTTGAAATGAGACCATTGTAGAGACCTAGCTAACCAGAGTACTGGAGGTATAATCAAGGGAATCAGTAAGGGGTCAGATCTATCAATTGCTTAATCTTAGAATTAATCAACTAATATTCATTTAACAGGTTTTCAAATCTTTCCAAAATTGGAACCTGATCACACTATTACACAGAAAACCTTTAAAGGTCACTACTCTCTCTAATATCTGAAATAATTTTCAGAATAAAATTCAATTATGAGAGGATGACAAGAAAATCTTTCAATTATCTTATTTCTTATTATTTTTCCAGTATCAAAAATAAATTCTTCACCTATGCACCTTGCTTAGACTTTGATTATTGACTCCTACCAAACTGTATCCCAGTTGTTATTTTTTTTCAGTGACATGGAACTAAAATTCCTATTAAATTAGGTTTTTAGGTAAGATCTCAGTTTAAATACTTATGTCTAGTAATATTATTGCAATCATGTTACATTTTTATTATTTAATATTTTCCCACAAATTGGAAGCTCTTTGTGGTCAGAGTTATTAACTATTTCTTCCTTCCCTACTACCAGATCAGTATATTTGTAGGTGAATTAAGTTACCAAGTGAATGAGCAAATGAAAGAATTAATAAATGAGCATCCTACCCAAGGCAGAAACGAAGCTAAGAATTTAGCCTTAAAACTAAACAGTCCTGTTGGGAAAAAGAAAAAAATAAACTTATTTATGCATTCTATTTATTAATAGCATAGTAAATAATATATTAATAATATAAACCCAGTGAATGCAATTGCACATTTGTTGATAAATTATAAATACTTTTTAAGAGTGCTTTTTAAGTTAAAGAAAAAAGTAAAAGATGGTTTTGAAATGGAGATTCTATTCAAGTATTAGTCACCTTTGATAGCTGTGCCAATAAGTTGACTATTCAACACTTCCATTAACTTACCCCAATCTTAAAAGGGCTGCATTATAATCTCAATTGTTTATATGAAAGAAATAATATTTTCCAAGAAAGAGGAAGCAATGATATTCAATTGTACCTTTATTCAAGTTCTGTCAAACATCTTTGGTTTCTATGTTCAGCTGTTTATTGGTATCTAGGTACTTATTTAATTAGCTACTTGTTTAATGAAGTAATTTATTACTGTCAAGGTAGCCTTAATCAAGGAAATAATACAAATGAAGTATGTAAAAGATTAAAATCAATTCATCAACTAAATATGAGCTCCTATACAATGGAGACATGTAATTGTTTTAGGTCTGGTACTGAGATTAGCCTGACTGATTTTCTGGCTTTGGTTCAATAATTTATTATCTTATTTTGAAATAAAATAAACCTGGTAAGTGGTAGTCATTGTATCATTTGTTTTGCAGGCACAATCAAGGAAAGGTTTATTTATTTACCTATCACCACACCTGGCAAAACAAATTGGCAGTGCAAGATAGAATGTAAGATAGCTTTTACCATACTCATTAAGCTTCATTAAATAATAAATTTCTGTGCTGTTCTAGGTTGTATGAAGATGAAAGTCTGGAGTTGTCTGACCACATTATTAAGACAGAAAGTGATTTCTTTTACAATATAATACACCTCAACAAATTATTTTGCTTTGGAAACACTCATAAGTTGTAAGAGAAAAGATTTACTATTTTTTTAGCTTCAACTAAAAACAAATAGAGAAAGTGAGAAATGAATATTGAAAAATAATTGAAATGTTGCACAATTTTAAGTGTTTTAGAAGACTTTGATATATCAAACATATGGCCAAAAAGTGTACACATTTAAATAATGTACGTTTTAGCAAATACATTTAAAGTTAATACAGAGTTACTTATTTTTCTTTAGTTCCCAGTTACCTCTAAAATAAAGTCTGACTTTCTTAAGATAGCATACATGGTTATGTTTTGTCTCCTCTAGACATGCAAAAACACTCGAAAGGCCCCATTATGTATTCAGCTCTCTTCACCATGGAGCTGATTTCAACAGCCCCCACTCAAAATCTGGGTTAATTTTACTAAGGCAAAAATGTCTTTCCTAAGTAAGAGAAGAGTAAGAGTGGAAGTAGAAACACATGTGACAAGATGATTAGCATATATTTAAATTGGAAATTACACAGCAACAGTCAAGGAATTTTATTTGGTTTTAGCAAATTTTGTTTCATGTGGTTTCAATTAATAAGAAGGATTTGGTACCTGAAAATACAGTGTTACATAAACCAAATTATATAGCATAAGCTATGGCTTTATGACAGTAAAGTGATGTTTTTCACATATAAACCTTCACTCTTTATCCACTGGAAATACGGGTATACAACTAAATGTTCACATCATGCTATCACTGTCTGTTGGGAAATTAAGTATAATGTCACTCCTAGGAGATGATTAGATTTTTCTGGTAGTAATTTTCAATAAACTGTTAGAATTAGGTATCAGAAGATCAAATGGCTGGCTTGAAAGCTTTTAGTCTCACTCGTGTATCTCTTGAAATATCTCAGAACTGAGGAATATTGCACATGTCTGTCAAGAAAATGATGTGACATATTGATAATTTCATGTGAGATGTTTTTATAATAAGAATATTAAGCTTAACTGCGATAAAAAAGAGCTTGCCATTATATATTTTTCTAGTCCAATTAAACCATTTTCAAAACTCGTGTAAGTGGATTTTATTTAAAATAGACAATGTGTTACCAAAAAAAACCTATTATTTTATCAGATATATTGCAGTAGGTCAACCTAGTAGTTGAGGATGGTAGCTTATTTTGTCTTTAAAATTATTGAACAAAATAGGAATACTAATTGGCTTTTTAATTTGATATTTAAATTACAGGGTTTTTTATTTATACTTAAAAGCTGAGAAATCTGTCCAAAAGTATTGCAAAACTTTACTAAAATATTATTTTAATTCCATTTACTAGAATTTATTGAGGATCTGCTTTGTACTGAGCCCAGTACTGGACACTCTAGAGGAATACAAAAGAATTATAAGCATGACTTCCACCTTCAGAGGTTTATTTATGAATTAGAAAGATAACAACATGTACATGCATAATTATATTTTATGTGTGCTTATGTGTTTAGTAACATGCATACTACAATATAAATTAATCTAGTGGTGACTTTGAGTGGAAATGTGTGTAAATGGACAAGAATTTATGTAAAACTGAGGGAAACCTCAACCAAAAAAAGGAGTTATGATTACTTAAAATATAAAACATAAGATGTTCTATTGTTCAAAATTATCAGATTAGATTCAAAGCCATAAGAAAGATACCCAAAGCAATAGCATATCAGCTCCAGAAATCAGGAACATGTCACTGAAATAAATCTACATTTGTCAAGAGATAAAATTGTCAATCTTGAGATGAATAATATGAAAAATGAAATCTCATTTTCTTTAATTTGCATCTCTCAAATGACCAGTGATTTTGCATATTTTTTCATATATTTATTTGCCATCTGAGACATATCTATTCCTTTTGGATGCCCATTTTTTGACTAGGTCTTTAAATTGGGGGAGCATAATTTTTTTGAGTTCTTAATATATTCTAGATAATAATGATAATCTGAGAAACAGCTGAAAAAAAATCTTCCCATTCTGTGGGTTTTCTCTTCACTATGTTGTTGATTTCTTTTGCTGTACAAAAGCTTTTTAATGTGATGAATCCCAGTTGTTGATTGCCTCTCACTTCAGAAAGAATGGCTATTATCAAGAAATCAACTGATGGGCTGGGAGTTTGGCTCAGTGACTTAAGTGCCTGTCTGACAGGCGCGAGGTTGTGAGTTCAATCCCCAGCGCCACAAAAAAAAAAAAAAAAAAGAAAGAAAGAAAGAAATCAACTGGTAACAAATGCTGGAGGGGCTGTGGGGAAAAAGAAACCCTTCTCCACTGTTGGTGGAAGTGTGGACTGGTGAAACTATGGAAATCAATATGGAGATACCTCAAAAAACTAGCGGTTTTATTGGACCCAACTTTTCTCCTATTTGGTATCTTCCCAAAAGAATTAAAACCATCATACCACAATGATATATGCACACCCATGTTTATAGCAACACAGTTTATAGCAGATAAATCCTGGAAATAGACCAAAGGCCCATCAACTGATGAATGGATAAAGATGTGGTTTTTATACAATGGAGTACTACTCAGCCATAAAGAAGGATAGACTTGATACATTTGTAGGTAAATAGATGCACCTTGAGACCATACTCTTAAGTGAAATAAATTGAACACGCATATGTAAATATTATATGCTGTGGTGCAATAAACTGAAATTTTAAATAAGGACCAAAACATACAGTAGATATTATGAAACAGGAAAAAAATACTCAAATGGGAAGGGGAACCAGGGAGGGGGAAGATAAAAGAAAGAAAGGGAAAAGAAAAGATGAGAAAAGAAGAAAAAAATGGAAACAAATCTTTTGTAAATAAGGAGGGGAAGAGGGTTTGAAGGGAGCATAGGGGAATAGGAAAAAAGAATCAAGATACATTATGTACAGGTACAAATTCCCTATGACAAAAATCATCATTAGGTATATTTAAAATGTAACAATAAATTTAAGTATTAAAAAGAAAATGGATAAAATCTTAAGTATTCTGAGGCAAAAGATTAATGCACAAAGAAATACATGGAAAGATGAAAATTTTGACACTCATAAAACACACTGAAAAAAGTGACTTCCTTAAAAGATTAATTTCCACCCAGTAAATATAAGTATTAAGTTTCAGTGACTGAGTGCAAATAGTTAAATGACATTTTGTCCTATAAATTATCTCTTTCAGGAAAAAAAGTTGAAAGAAAACTGAGGTTTCAATTGTTTGGAGATTTGAAAAGGTACTATATGAGAAAGAAATACATGACCAAATACAAATTTTTTAAATAGAATATCCATAGTTTTCAATTTTTACTCATGAGTACAACTTAATAACTCACACCAAGCAATATTTTAGTGGTCCTATTCCAATAATACATATAAAGTATAATTCTGATATATATATAAATGGTATTTAATGTACATATTCCAATAATATATATAATGTATAATTCTAATATATATGTACCTTGTTCCAGACTGTGTATGTGCTTCCAACAAATATATTCTCTCTCTTTACATAGAAAACCATCTCCAATAAAATTATTATTCCCAGTAATTTATATCATGGAATCAATAAGTGAATCATTCTCTTTAACTCAGATATGTATGCATCTCACCACTTTTTAATCACTAGTCAGCATCTTCTTGTTTTTATAGATATTAGATTAAATTTCATTCTCTGAAGCCATATGTTAATTCTGTTTCCACTGTTACATCTAAACTTGGCCAATTATTTTCTCTTAGAACATATTATCATTTCATATTAAGTAATATGATAATCAGGTATCTATTTTTATTAATGCCTACATTATGTGATTGCTTGTCCCATTAGTGCAGCACCTATCAGCATAATTGGTACATAGTGAAAATTCTAAAGTCGTATCTGTTGATTAAATCAGTAGAGGAATAGATAAAGTAACTAGGCATATTTAAGTTCCTTCATTCTTTAAAAGTTTGTAACTTCATGAGAAAGCCCTCTGTTATTTCCTCAGTTAGAATCAATGGCATGATCTTTTTCATGTGACATTTTTGCTCTTCTGCCTGTACTTCTAAAGTGCCTGGTTTTCTATTTACTTAGGTTCGTTCACATCCACCTCTCTTACTATAAATCAAACCTCTGAAAATCATGAGTCACACCTTTTCTTGATTGTTTTCTACAGTATCTATGTAGACAGTAGAATAGCAAATGTACTGAGATATTTACTGACCTGAATTAAATAAGGTGATGTAGTTTTCGGCTAATCCTTCCCTTGTCAAACTTCAAATTGTCAGGAAGTATGCTAGGGTGCCTAGGATGGATGGCATACTTTTGTTACAACTAATTCAAAACCATGAAGTTCTGCATGTACCTTGCTGCACATACTGTGCTACCATGTCAAACCTCCGATTTAATAGGAAAACATCTAAGGGAAAAATGTTCAAATATGCAGACTAACTATCTTATATCTTTAAAATACAAACCACATGTTGTTAGTGTTAACTGACTCTGGACTCCATCAGCAACTTTCAATACTGTGAACTTACAGTACCGCCAGTTTTGGAATTTCAAATGCAATGATCATATACATGACTTGACCCTATACTAGAAATTCTGACTACTTTCCCAGGAGTAATGTTGGGGTTTTATGATTAGTTCATACTTTCTTACCTCATCCCTTTCTGGACAAAACATTTGGAGGCTAACCATTCAGCTGGGCCTATAGCCTGTAGCTATGGAACAAAAGCAGCTTCTGCTGCCCAACTTGGAGGCAAAGGTCAAATCCCACCAACTGGGTTTTGTTAGCCCCATGTCTTTACCAACTAGGCTACACACCCACACAATTCTGTTGTCCATGGGAAATCCTATATTAGAAAACCAGGCAACCCATTTGGGACCCCTTCTGTCTCTGTCTCAGCTTTCTTTCTCTCAAACAATATGTTCTGCTCTTTACCTCCATTGTTCCTAAATTTCATTCTTTGATTTTAGAGAACATGAACTCATACTGAATATCTAGTAGGTTGGGAGTTTCTTTCCCCTCTATCATTTGGAGATCTTCCACCAAGATCATTGGATGGAGGTAAGAGTTTGCTTTTGTTTCATAAACTCTGGACTGGGATTTATTTAGGTAACAAGTTTTTATGCTTCAATTGTGTTTATGCCTTTGCCTATTGCTTATAACTGTTTGTGCTTTGTGTTTGCTTATTATAATTGCTTTTGTCTCTTACATAGTTTTGTTAAAATAATGATAAATCTAAGTTAAAATATGGGAAAATTATAAGATTATGGTATTTCCTTAGTGGAATATCTTTTCTTTTTCTGTTCTTGTACATGTTGTATTTGAACTAGATTTACTGGAGTACTTCCTTGACTTTATTTGGACAATAGGAATGTTAGAACACCCCTAGTAGACTTTAATATAAACTTCGGTAAAATAGGTCTTCTTAAATAAAATCTAGCTCAGACTTAGAAACTATACATGCCTGTAATGAAACACAGGACTCCTCCCACCAGTTAAATGGCACTAAGTCAGTGGCTGATCTTAAGACTTGGAGGACAGACTAATCTTCCTCTTCACTCTAGAGGAAATGTCAAGCCTGTTCTACTTCCTTTCTCTGGCATTAGTTTTAATCTTTCCCACCACTTTGTATTTTCCTTTTTTTAGAGGCATGTAAAATTAGAAAGGAAAGAACTCTGGACTTTTACATGCTTTGATTAAAATTTGTTCTTGCCTAAAGGATGCCAGACCCCAAATAAACATATAGATAAAGCCAATAACAAATATGCTAGATTCCTTTTATATTCTTTTACTGGGATCCACCAGACGTTGTGTGACACATATCAAGGTCTATACTCAACAGGCCTTAAATGTCACCATAGCTGGTCTCTCTCTCCTAAAGAAATAAAATTAATGAGACAGGCCATCCTCCAAAATCAGATGGCATTAGACATTCTAATAGCAGCACAGTGGTGTACTGGTGCAATTGCAAAAACTTAATGTTATATGTACATTCCTGATCCTCCTGCTCATATCTCAATAGTTGTTCAAGATATTAGATGACAAATCAATGACATGTCAGACTCTAAAATTCCCTGGACCTTATCCCTACCCTCCTTATGGGAGGACATTACTAGCTCCTCTTGGTCGAAATCTTTGTTAGCTATACTCCGAAATTATCCTGTTGATTCTATTATTTGGCCCATGCATACTTAATTGCTTCTTTGGCTTTGTCTCCTCCAGACTTAAAACTGTACACATACCCAAGATGAAAATGCCTGGTGTCTATCAAGGGCCTTTAGATAGACACTCCGTAGAGTATCTCTGACTGCCGATCAATAACTACAACCCCTCTCAGCCTAAGCAAGCCAGATCAATCATCGCCCAATACTCCCTCATGGCAGTTCAGGTTACTTCTTCAGAGGGGGGAATGTTATAGAGAGCTGAGTTAGAGAAATATTATAGGCAGGTGGATAGGACTGGGCCCTAGAAGAAGCCAGTTCAGAAAAACAGATATCTTGCAACCTTTGAGGTGACAGACACCTCACTTTGTGGGCCAGATCTCAAGATGAAAGACAAAAGAAATACAACCACACCCTAAGTATAAACATGAGGAATTGATGTTCTAAGTAAGTATCCATCACACTGAGGAAGCCAGAAGGAGCCACTAACCCAACCACCCGCAGGCAAAGGCCATGTTCTATATTCATGCCTGCTTGCTACGTGACTCACTTTCCCATTTACTCCCAATATAATCAATTTTACCTGAGCAAGTACACTCATAATCTTACTGGTTGTCCATAGTTCTGTCCCATCTCATGCCTACCTTGTGAGTTCCCATTTCTCCTCACCTTGAATCTCCTCACCTTATGGTTTTGTTCTATAAAAGCCCCTTGAAAAGACAGAGTCTTTGGCAACCCACTTGGGACTCCTGTCTCTCTGTCTCAGACAGAAGCTTTCTTTCTCTCAATAAATATATACTGCTCTTAAAAAAAAAAAAGAAAGAAAGAAAGAAAGAAAGAGAAAAAAAAAAAAAAACCAACTCATCAAAATCCCAAAAATGGTCTGAAATTTTTTTTAGCAAACTCTACTTTAAAACTAAAGTTTCAAATAATGGAATGAGCATAGTAAATGGTATACTACACTCTGTTAAAAGTAGTGTTTTCATAGGATAATTCGTTTGTCATGTTACTATCTAATTTTCATATCATCAAAAATAGAGAGATTTGGTCATTAAATGCCTGCCATCCAAGGAGTCAGGAACCAAAAGTCTTTGGTTCAGTATAACTTTCTGGTGCTAGTGGAATTTTCTCAACAATCATGACAAAGAAAATTTTATCCTATTCATTTTACTGGGAACTGTGATCCTTTACTTTTATGTCCAAATGAAGACCTAACATAGGGATGCCTACTGAACAAGGGTATAGAGTTAATCCCATCACATTGAATTTAGCCTCCCACCAAAAAGTGCCCCTGCCCTGCCCCGGACTCCTATAAGGCACCCTGCGCTCATTAAGGGATATGGCTTGGCTTGCTCTTCATGAAGTGTGTGAAGTATAATTTTCAAATTCCAAGAAGAGAACATCCCCATCTGATTTTACTCCAAAAATAAATACATGCCTGGCATTTTAAGAAATACATCTGAAGATCCTGAACTAGCTTTAATTGTTACATTTGCTTCAAATGATATATAATATAAAAAATTATTGGCCTCTTACAAGGAGAGAAGAATCATAAATACTAGCCAGTCCAATCACTTCATTTTTAAAATTAAGGAATTAAGTCCTAGAAAAATTAAGTTAAATTTTCCAGTTAGCTGTGGATCATGGACTAAAGCCCATACATGAGAGATTACCAGGCACATTCCCTTTCCACATCCCTATACAATAACTTTTTTTTTTATATCTGGAGGCATGTAGTGGATTCGACCCAAAGGCACATAAATTGTATCACTACTGATCATAAGAATAAAGTCTCGTGGAATGAGAAATAGAGAAACTGAAAGTACAAGCAGAGCTACAACTAGCACATAGGTCATTAGTTTTTTCTGTCTTCGTACTGTGCTAAGTTAAAGACACCTTTCTTTAACTCTGTATTGAGAGATAGATACTTGGATCCAAATTAAAAAATGTGAACAAACTTCTAATGCCCAGAACAGAGTTGCTCAGGTAAGCAGCAATCTTTTCACCCAGAAGGTCATTTTTCAAGGTTTTTTCCTGTAGAGGGTGATGCATGATACACCAAGTCATTTACTTCAAATATTAGATATTTAATATTTTATTTCAAATATTAGAAACTATGATTACTGCAGAAAAATATCACCAATACAATGTGCAATCCACTACTCCCTGTCTCAGTTCATCTATAGCTGGCAATGAAAGTGCTTATCCCTGCTTTGCACCTCAAAATGCAAGGCCTTCCCAATGATATAATATAATTCCTGGATGAAAGAAACTGCATAATGTTATTATAATAAGTGAGAAATAACAGTGTCTGGAGGATCATTACTTTTCAACCAAATATGAGAACCCTGTTTTTCAGCATTAATAATATTCCAAAACCCAAAGCACATCAAGTTGCTTCATTTTCTGGTCCTCTGAGAACTGATGAAGATTACTGACTATATTATGGTGTGATTTATCTACATTTGGTGCTGTAAACAGATTTTCTCTAGGAAAAAAGAATAATTGTGCATAATGGCAATATCCTTCATGTTACAAATGCTTGATTTATGATAAATATTCTATGAGCAATTGCAGAGCATATTGGCTGCAAAAGAAAGGAAACAAAAAATTTAAAAGTGTGCTTCATATTTCCTACTTTGGCAAACACTAAAAAAATATTTTAAACTTAAAAACCTTCAAAATTATACAGTTAATGGTAAATGCTTAAAATTCTCTTAGTTCAGAAACCAAAGTACGTAATAGCATGAAAGGAATATTCTGTAAGAATACCTCATGGTCCTAGCCTAATTAGTTACATATTTTACTTTTTATTTTGCTTTTACATATAAATGTGAGTTATTCTGAAAAACATTTTAACCAATGTTTCTAATATAGTTGACCCAAAAAAAATGCCCATGATTTTAATATATCTAATTGTATAATGTCAAGATTCTGAAGTAGCCATTGAGTTGTAGGATTTCTGTACACAATTTTGGAGACTAACCCTCTATGAAATACATAGTTTACAAATGTTTCCTTCTATTCCACAGGTTGCATTTTCATTCTATTGTTTCCTTTGCTATGCAGAAGTTTTTTGAATTGTTGCAGTAGTACTCGTGTTTAATTGATTTTGTTGCCTGTGTATAATTTCATATCTAAGAAATTATTATCAAGACCAATGTCAAGAAGCATGTCCTTTATGTTTTCTTCTAGCAGTTTTGCAGTTTTAGGTCTTACATTTGAATTTTTAGTTCAAACTTTCAGTTAATTTCTGTGTGTGGTAAAACACTTGAATGGACATTCCCCCCAAAATGAAATATAAGTGACCAAAGGATATATGAATAGATAGTCAACAAAGCATCATCAAGGTAAAGCAAACAAAAACTACAATGACATAGCGCCTTATGACTGTTAAAATGGTTATTATAAAAACTATTTTAAAAAGTAAGTTTTAGTGACTCTGAAAAATTTGAGACCCTTGCACATTGTTGATGGAAAGTATTCAATACAGCAGCAATGTGTAACAGTATAGAAGTTTTCCAAAATATTAAAAATAGGATTGCCACATGATTGAGTGATACCAGTTTTTAATGTGAGGTTTGATTAGAAAAGTAAATGATGAATGTTTACATTTTTAAAGATTTATTACAGTAAAAGACACATTGCCATTAACTTCCCTCAAGATATGCCCCCCTCACTTCCAACGCATTTATTGTTCTGGTCACTTTCTGAAGCAGTTCTGGAAGTCCTCTCTCCTAAGCATCTTTAGTTGCACCATTGCATCTGTCTCTATGTTCTGGATAACCTTCCATGGTCATTTTGACTTTAGGGAAGAGCCAGAAGCTACTCCATGCCAGATCTAGTGTATAAGATTAACAAAAACACACTGTAATGTTTTTTTGAGCCTGTGTTTTTGTTGGATGTCACTTGGAAGCGACATTCACCATATTTTTTAATCACACCTTCATAAAGACATTGAGGAAAAAGAACTTCCAGAGCTGCTTCAGAAAGTGGCAAGAATGCTACAACTGTGTTCAACGGAAAGAAGACTGTAATACAACAAAAATACACATTGTCTTCAGCAGGCATTACAACTGGAGAAAAATAAAACTCCAAGAGTAGAGTTATTCCCATGCATGACATTCCTAATTCTGTAGAAAGAAAACTATCAGGCTTTTTTGTCTCTTTATTTTGGTGTAGAAATTGTAAAAACATTAAACAAGAGCATGAAGTTTATAGGAAAATTCGAAGATAGAATTTAGTAATTTATCCTTTTAAGGATTGTGTTCTGTTTTACTTCTCTTTCCTCTAGAGTATATTGGGGTGTGGTGGTGTGTGTGTAGGGGGGTTGTATTTGTTTTCTGTACCTAGAATTGAACCCTAGGCCTTTACACTGAGCTCTGTGCTTATCTTAGGCAGAGTCTTGCTAAGTCACTAGTGCTAGACTCAAACTTGTGATTCTCCTGCCTTAGTTACGTAGACTCCTGGGATTACAGGCATGCGCCAACACACCAAGCTTCTTCTATGATTTTAAGGTATACACTCTTTTAACTTTCTTCCTTTTTTGTGATACTCATGAATAAAGAAAATCAAAAGGGAAAGTAAAATGATTTAAATAACATAGAGGAAACATGATCTATCTTATAAACTGATCTATGCCATCTTCTTTAATAAGAGGCATAAATGTAGGAGATAGTTTGTGTTACTGCAATATTATCATAACTTGCTCATAGCAAAGATTTCAGTCTTGTCATTGAGATCACAAATAAATGATCTGAGTGCTATTTTAATCTAACCAGTGAATTTGTTTGTGTTCTCGACTTCTGTGTAGGTATACATAGTAAACTGTCACTATTTTAAAATATTGAATTCTCTTTTATGCTATTATACTTTCTGAGATTCACTGTAGTTGGTCACATAATTTTTTTCTCTTTGTTTTAAATTCTTTCCCTGCCCCAGCAAATAGTTTCTTTTATTTGCTGTGACCAAATCAAGCAAAACTACTTGTGTTTATTTATGACTATAATTGTTGCCTCTTCAGGATTTACTTCGAAAAACAAAAAAAGAAGATATTATTTAGAAGAAACTGTTAGATATTATCACCTTAGCTTAAAATTCACCCAATTGAGAAATAGCTTCCCTTCTCCCTCTTATTAATTCAGTTTATTATAAGAACACATTCTGATGATAAAACATTCAACATCTGAACTTTTTTTCTTTCCATTCCAGAGAAAGACAGAAAAGTAAACAAATTGTTTTGTGTTTCATAAAAGAAAAAGATAACTATATCAGTAAATTCAGAGACTAGTGAAAGCAATTAGTCACAAATTGTAACTCTTCAATGGAGCGCAAAGATGAGACTTGAAACAGTCTTTATAAACACCCCATGAGCACATTGCTGAGAACTTTTCAAGCTTTACGGATCGTGTTGCTGTTTAAAATAAATCTTCCTTAACATTGACCCAGAGGTCTAAAAAAGAGACAATTCCTCATAACATCAAATTGTCCTTATTTTTAAAACAAAATTTGCTGTTGTGATTTCTCCTTAAGCAGTGGAAATAGAGATAACACTGGAAATCTTTTCCAAAGAAATGAGATTTCCTCTTATTGTGAAGATGAAAACACTCCCTCTTAGTCACAGTGAGTGAGGAAAGAAAATCACTCATTTGATTGTTTCTTGGTTTTAGGTGTGCCTTCCAAATTGGATGACATTCACAGACACTCAGGATATAAGACAAGGACCTTCTTTAAACAGTTCTTAAAGTAAAATAATATGGATCTCAGAGTCTACATTTAATCCTGCCTAGTTTAAAAATATATGCTAAAGAGTAGATGGCATTTAAAATGGCTCTTGATTGCTTATAACAAAAATCAGCTAATAAAACTAGACCCAAAGAATGAAGCTGCATTTTAATATT
>RJWM01019100.1:0-39731 GCA_004363535.1 Dasyprocta punctata | reverse complement strand
AATACCTTGCAGCTGTCTCCTTCCTGCACCCCACTGCGTCAGTCCAGGCCGTTGTCCTCACTCCTGATTTCTGTAGGGGCCTCCTGACGGCCTCTGTACTTCTTCTCTTAACTGTCCTCATCGAAAGTCACTGCCCTCCAGCCCCCATCCACTACTTCACACAGCAGCCAGAGTGACTGGGGAAAAATGCAGCCCAGATGCTATTGAGACTTTTTTTGGAGATAGGGCCTCACTCTGTAGTCCAGGCTAGCACTGGACCTTTGGACTGCTTATATATCCCAGACTGGCTTCAAATCCCTAATCTTCCTGCCTCAGCCTCGCACATACTGTGGTTACTGGTATGTGCCATCATGCCCAGTTTTGTAATAAAAGTTTCAAAGGGTTTCTTCATTAATTTTTGAATAAAAACCAAGTTTCTGATGAGTGTGGTTTATGAGGCCCCATGTTATCTGGTCCTATCTACTTCCTCCACTTTACCACAAGGCCTGGTTCACTGGGTAATTTCTATTTCTCAAAGACAAGAAGCCACTCTACCCTTCCCAAGATCAGGACTTTGTAGATGCTGTCTCTTGCTGGGACAACCCCTGTTTAGTCTCTTCATGCTGTGACAAACTGTCAGGCATTTGATGGCTTAAAACAGCACGAAGTTTTAGTCTTCCAGTTCTAGAAATCAAAAATCCCAAAGAGTCAACCAGGGCTAAAATCAAATTGCACTGCTTCTGGAGCCTCTAGAGGCTCCATTTCCTGCCCTGTTCTAGAAGCAGAAGCTGCTTGCCTGCTGGGACTCATGACTTCATTCCTGGGAACTGTAGCCCCATTATCACATCTTTTCTGACCCCTTTTCCCTTACAAGGGCCATGATTTTGTAGAGGGCCCACTTGAGTAATCCCGTATAATCTCCCTACTTCATGATCATTAATTTCATCTCGTCTGCGAAGTCCCTTTGTCACGTGATGTAATATGTTTGCATGTTCATACGACCAGGACATGGAGATCTTTGGGGTTCCAGTAATCTGTGCTCTGTCCAGTCCTTTCTGAAGTGGCTGATTCTTTCCCATCTTCTGCTTGATTCACAGGTATCTCTTCAGAGGGGCTTTTCTGCTAATCTCATTCTCACGGGCTTTCCCTTTTTCTCTGTTCTCTAATACCCTGTTATTTCTCTTCAGAGTAAATTCCTCAATAAATATGCACCTATTATTTAGGCCTCTTCTAATTGGAAGGAGGAGTCTATTTTCAAAGGCTGAAGACTTCTGTACTGTACAGTTTTCAACCTGTGCCTCAGTTCCTGTCAAGACCTTCTAGCCACTGGATCTCCTTTTCTCCACCGACAAACCGGCCTCCGCCCTATCCTGAGCTCAGCTGCAATATTGTGGAAGAGCAGGTGCAGAGGATCTTGGCTTATGCTCAAATCAGTCTTGCTACCAGGCTCCCAAGTCCAGTTTGGCAGATTCCCTGCCCCTTCGCAGAGAGGCAGTGGTCATGTCAGTGGTGATTCGAGCATAGCAGGATTTAGCTCATAGATGTGACTGTCCCCTGCCAGCTATAGACTCCCAGGCAGCACCTTCTCTTTGTCTGGACCAGCAAATGGTCTGTCTGGATGGAATGCTTCCATGCACTGAAATTTATGATATTAATCACAGCTCGGCGTGAACCTCTTCCAGAAGAAGGCTCTGTGTTTTAGATTGGTCTCCCCAGGAGCAGACCCTGAGATGAAGATTTGCATAAATGTGATTTATTAGGTGGGGTTCTTGGAAATGCTGAGAGAGGAGTGGAGAACAGAAGAAGCCAAGAAGTATGAAGACCAGGCAAGGCCAGGGTCAGTGTGACTCAGGTTCCCATGGCAGCTTCAGGGGCGGTGCAGGTTGCTGCTCATACTTGCTCCATCAAGACAAGAAAGCCGGCATGTTTGGAAACACATGTCTGCCTCCTCACTGGGCACAGGCTGCCTTCCAAGGGGAGTGTAAATTCCCAGATACTCAGTCTCTTGGCACACGCAGGACAATTAAGAGCAGTCCCTTGGCCAAAGGCAAGTACCAGAGGAGTAAGACATCTCCAAGAGCACATGTGTAGAGCAGGGTGAAGGAACTGAGCACATACAGGGCGAGCACCCGAGTCCAGCAATGATCCCTGGCCATGAGTGGACACATTTGTTTATTCAACAGATTCATCCATCTTCAGCTCTATGCCAGGCTCTGGGGATGCAAGAGACATGTTCCAGCCCTCACTGAAGTTTACAGCTGCACAGAGGAGCTACAGACATTAAATTTCAAAAAACCTACAGAAAATGAAGAATTGTGATTGTGTTCAGAGCATGTTGAGAGGAACATGCTACCTACTGAGTGTAAAATGGTCTTGTTGGTGGGAGGACATGGAGTTTCTCTCTCCAAACAAGGGATCCTGAGCCAAGAGCTGGAGGATGAGTGAGACCAAATGAGGCAAAAAAGGGGACAAAATAACATTATAAACCAAGGGAGCACATGCAAGGGTCCTGAGGCAGGAATCAGCAGGAGGAAATGAAAGAAGGTTGGTGTGGTTGCAGTTCTCACAGCAAAGGGAAAGTGGCAAGAGATAAGCCTGTGGCTTGCTAAGGCATGATTTTTCCCTGCTTGTCATCTGATTTCTTTTTGGTCCTTTCAGTGTCTTTTGGACACAGCTATGGGCCCTTCCACAGTGTATTCCCTGGCAGCAGAGGAGAAATGGGAACATAGAGAGGATGTGAGGTGGGAGAATCTATTTTCAACTGTTCATCTTTTCCCCGCTGAAGCTTATAGCTGAAATTAATACATAAATTTACAGCGGCAAGTCAGTTGTGATAAATAATCCCAGAAGTGTTCCGATTATTTACATTTTTATGGAATCTTGCCTGAGCAAACCCAGAGAGCTCACCAGGCACTTGAAGAATTATGTCTTGTTCAAAACCAATTTAATAGCAATGGAAAATAAAGCCATCTGTGGGAACTTGTAGAGCAGAGTAGTAATTCTCTGCCAGATGAGCAATATACAAAAAGCACCAAATCAACCCGAGCACACCAGGCACTTGCACAATTCAAGGGAAAGTAACAACCGCAGCTTAAATGAACTGTCTGAGGACATCAGGCCTCAGAGTTTCTTTCACTTGCATGTCAGATATATGAGGATTCCAGTCACACAGCAAAATGAGAAGGTCCTTTGTGATCACTGTATACAAAGAGAGGCTGACTCGTGATAGGTTTTGCAAAAGGGAGAGAGAGATAGATCTCTTGTAGAGCATGATTTCAGAACTAAAGAGCTTGAGTTCTATTACTACTAGCTGTGTGACACTGGGCAAGTCGTTGTTTTTTATTTTTCTAATACAGCAAATTTCTTATATTTATGCCTAAAAAGGAATAATAATGTGTCTCTCCCAGCCCAGCACCCCAGTTTTTTCTTTCTTTTTTTTTTCCCTTGATGGCTTACCATTTTTTTAAACAGCTTTATTGAGGCATAATTTACATACATTAAAATTCACCCATTTTAAATGTACAGTTCAATGAGTTTTAGCAAATTTATATAATTGCACGATTTTTTCCAAATCCAGTTTTAGAATATTTCCAACACTCCCCAAGGTTTTCTCATTTCCTTTTATAGACAATTCCTCCTCCCACTGCTAGTTCCAAGGACCACTGGTGCGTTATCCATCTCTACAGTCTGCTTTTTCTAGCAAATCTACGTAAATAGAAGCATACAATATGCAGACTCGTGTGTCTGGTTTCTTTTCACTTTGTGTGCTTTCAAGATTTTCCTAAGTTATCTCAAGCATGACAAGTTTGTTCCTTTTTATTGTTTTATGTTATGCACATTTTTCTTATCCATTCATCAAGTGGCGAATTTGACAAATTGCTCAGTTTTTGGCTTTTATGAATGATGCTGGTATAACATCTTTGTGTTGACACTTATTTGCATTTGTCTTGAGTAGATGGAGTTATTCCTGGGTTACATGTAAGTAGTTTACAAAACCGCCAGATTGTTTTCTAAAGTGGCTGTATCAAATTCCCAGCATCAATGTCTAAGGATTATTGTTACACCATATCCTTACTAACTCTTTGTATTATTAGTCTTTTTTTAATTTAAACATTCTAATAGGTGTGTGGTGGCATCTTATTGTGGCTTAAATTTGTATTCTATAGTAGTTGATGTTATTAAGCATCTTCTCATATATCTTTTTATCCATTGGTATGCTTCCTTTGGTGGACTATCCATTCAGATTTTTCCTCTGTTAAAAATTTGGATTGTTTGTCTTACTAAGTTGTAAGCATTCATTATACTCAACACAAGCCCTTTATGTGTTTTGCAAATATTTCCTTTCAGTTTGTGACTTGTGCTTTTACTTTTCTTAGTGGAATCTTTTAAAGAGCAAAAATTTTAAGTTTTGATGAAATCCAGTCTGCTAATTTTTCCTTTTATAGATTGCACTATTAGTACCATTTCTAAAAGATGTTTCCCTGGCCGAAGTTCACAAATGTTTTCCTCTAGAAGCTTTTATATTTAGGTTTGCGATCCATTTTGAGTTAGTTTTTGTATGTGGTGTGAGGTATGGCTCTAAATTAATTTTTCAACATATGGATATCCAAATGCTTTAGCACCATTTGTTGAAAGATTATTCTTTCTTCCTTGAATTATTCTGGCTCTTTGTTGGAAAACATTTGACCACTCATGCATGACTTTGTTTCTACAGTCTCTTAATTTCTTTTTGAAGAATAATTCCTCTTACATTTGTTTCAGATTTACAGGATAGTAATTGAAGACTCCACCTTCTTTTAGACAAGTACCAGGCACAAGAGCTAATGAGGACTACTCCAGTGCTTTCTAATCAGCATTTGAACCCCTAGCAGATACACAAAGTAACTGATAATAGGTAGAAGTAGATTTGGTTATAATAGTGGCTTCTATCTGGATTCATTGCACAAAACCATCAATTATGTAGGCTGTCTTAGCCCATTTTCTGTTATTATAGCAGAGCATCTAAAACTGGGTACTTTATAAATAAAAGAAGTTTAGATTGGTGTTTGTATCCTGCTGCTTCAGCTCATGATGGGAAATGGAAATGCCAGCAGGTGTATTCAAAAGTGGTAAAATATGAGAGGTGGCTTTACTTTATAACAACTCATTCTGGGAATTAATCTAGTCCTACCAGATCAAGAACACACATCCTAAGAAAAGCATTAATCCATTTTTGATCAGCCCCCTTGACCCACACCAGAGAAGTGATATCAGAGGAGAGAAGGGTGTAAGAAGTAGAAATAATAAGTACAAAGACCCGATATGTTTAGGAAAGAGTGAAGAGTTTGCTATGATTAAATTGAGGGTGACCTAGTCACTTTCCCAGTGCTGGGGAAAAATATCTGACATCCACAGTTTAAAGGAGGAGTGATTTCTTTTTGGTCACAGTTTCACTCAGCTGACTCCAAGACAGAAACAGCATGGCAGAGGGACATGGTGGAGGAAAAGGTGCTCAACCCATGGCAGCCAGGAAGCAGACAGAGAAGAGAGGGATTAGGGAGGGAGATCTATCCTTCCGGGTCATGTCCCCCAGTGACCCACCTCTTCCTACCAGGCTGTACCATGTCACAGCACATTTAGCTGTGAACTTATCAGTGGATTAATCTACTGATAAATATAGTGATCCACTCACTTTCCAAAACCCTACTCTTAACATTGGGGGAAATTCTATACCTAAACTATAATAGAGGGTATGAATGAATGGAATGGTTGGATTTGGAGGGGCAGTTTGGACGGTTCTGTATATCTACAAAGAATGTTTGACTTTATCATGAATAGGACAGGGATTTACTGATGGAGTGCATTTCCTGGAGTAAGGTATATATTTAAAAAGCAACTAGTTTGCTAAGAATGCCACAATCAAATACCACAGACTGCGTGGGTTAAAGAACAGACATTTATTTCTCATAGAACTGGAGGCTTATGCCCAAAATCAAGATGTTGGCAGGTTTAGTTACCATTGAGGCCTCTTTCTTTGGGCTACAGATTGACTGTCTTTGCTATGTCCTCATGTGGCCTTTTCTCTGTACACGGGCATCCCTGACATCTGTTCCTCTTCTTATAAGGACACTAATCTTATTGGATTAGGGTCCTGCTCTCATGACCTCATTTAACCTTAGATACACCTCTACAGGTTCTACCTGTAAATACAGTCACATTAGGAGTTAGGACTTCAACATATATTTTGGAGGTATGTAATTCAGTTTATAACAAATAGCTACAATTTATGGAGCATTTATTATCTCCTGGGTCCTGTGCTAAGTAATTCCCATGCGATCTTTCATTTTATCTAGATACTAGCTTTCTAACCTTCAGCAATTAATTTAACCACTCTGTGCCTTAGTTTTCTCATTTGTAAAATAGTATCTGCCTTAGAATGTTGTTACAAGTGTTAAATTAATTAATATGTGTAAAGCACTTAGAATACTGACTGGTACTGTAGTTGCTTAATAAAGAAACCCTTGCTGTGATGCAAGTGGAATTCATATCTTCAGATGGGGCAAACCAAAGCCTAGAAGGAGTAAGTACCTTGACCCAAGATTAACTGGCAGACATTTTTAATCAGTGCCACGGAAACCACAACTCTCATCATCCTGGATAGATGAAATGGGCTCAGGAAGCACCCGGGGATGCAGTAGATTCTGCAGTAGTTGTGTCTAGAGAAGGACAGAGCCTGAGCAATTTTATACAGACGCTCCTCGACTTCTGATGGAGTCACATTGTGACAAAGTCATTGTAAATTGAAAATATCCTGAATTGAGAATGTATTGAATACACCCAATCTTTCTATCATCTCAGCGAACAACACAGTGCAGTGTATAGCATGGATCATGTCGTGGCTGCATGGGTGCCTGGGGCTACAGCCACTCTGGAGAAGAGGATTGCGCTGTGCGGCACTCACCTGGAAAGATTAAAATTCCAGCATTGAGATATGGCTTCTACTGAATGTCTACCCCTAGTCCACCATGGCATAGTTGGAAAAAATTTTTAAATCGAACCATTGCAAATTGGAGATGGCTGTGTTTGGAGAGCAAGGCTTACCCAAAAGTAGTCACTGTCAGATAGACTGGCACCAGAGCTTGCTCTCTGACCAGCCACAATCCACCACTAACGGTGGTTGGAAGGGAAGTTTTCAGATGAGGAAGTGGGAATAGGGCACAGAAGTACATACTGTGCATGTGGAGAAAGCAGGGATTCTCTGGGGCTGAGGCAGAGGGTGCCTGGTGAGGGTCAGGCACTGGGAAGGTGGGGCCTGGGACTGAGCCACAGTTATATAAATTGGGGCTTTTACACTTTGCCTGCCTTTTGTGTTGTAGGCTACAGGGATGCACTGGAGGATTTTAAGCAGGAACACTTCATTTGATCCTGCCACAAAAATGGATTCTGGCTACTTTTGGGGGGAAAAATAGGAAACAAAAGTCAAGTATTAGTATCTTCAAAGAGATTGTTCCAAAGATCTTTGCAGGAGGAAGTAACCAAAACCTCTTAAACAATCTTTACCATTTTTCCTGCTCTGCAGGGGTGAGGGACCTTCAGTCTCATTCCTGGGAGAAGACTGATTGGACTGGTTTGGGTGACATGGCCACTTTTAGAGAAAACAGAGCCTTGACTGACAGTTCCACTGGGCTTTTTTCTCCTGAGGGGAACCCAGGGTCACCCAAGTAAAAGTGTTTAAAGCATAAGAGGAAGTGGGGCATGGTGGTCTCAGTATTCTGGGAGGCTGAGGCAGAAGGGTCCAAAGTTTGAGCCCATCTTTGGCAACTTAGTATGGCTTTGTCTTAAAATAAAGAAGAGCTGGTAATGTAGTTCAGTGTGGTCTCTTGGTTCACTGTGGGAGGAGGCAGGGGTGGAGAGGCTAGGCTGAAAGTAGACTCCTAGTAACCAAGAGAGCAGACCTGAGAAACAAACTAAAAACGGTGCTTTTGCTAATTTTTCACTGGCAGACTTTGCGGTTCCATGTGCAATGCAGCTGTGCTTATAATCTGCCCCATGCATAATTTCAGGTTGTGATTTTAGGGCTAAATATAGGCCTTTTCAATATGATGGTAGGGAGCGAGATGCATTTCAGTTGATACAGAAACAGAACGTTTTATGAAGAATAATTTTTTTGGTAGAGAATACTTAAATACATTGTTCAATATATTCACATACTTCAAACACCAAAATGATACAAAAATGTATGCATGTGAAAGTGTTATTCCCATCCCACTAGTTTCCTATACTTTCTGGAAAGTCCTGATGAAGATGGATATGAAATATTTGTCCTGGATTTTCTTTTCTGGTAAGCACTGGGGATGACCTGGAGAAAGTTGGGCCCCCAACTATCAGTTCAGTATCAACTCATGGTTTTCCAGAGATCATGGGTCTTTTGCCTGGTCCCCAAGACTCCTCATCCCCCTACTTTATTTCTCTGGACAAGTCCAAGGCATCCAGGACTAGAAATGAGTACCCTATGTCAATGGGTACTGGGGAATGTAAAAATTCAACTCAATCTCTAAATTCCTTCCAGTTCTCTGGTTCAGGGCTCAGCAAAGTATAGCCAGGAGGCCAAATCCTGTTCACCACTTGCTTTAAAAAAAATTGCTGGAACACAGTTATAACTGTTTGTTTTCATGTTGTTTGTGGCTGCTTTTGCTGTATAGTAGTAGAGTTGAGTAACTGAGACAGAGAAGGCATAGTTTTCAAAGTCTAACATATTTCCTACTTAGTCCTTTGATCTGCCAGTCTCTTCTCTAGGATTGGAAAAGGAAATAAGAATTTTGCTCTGGCAGTGCCATCCAGTAGTTAAGAGAAGATGTGAAGTGAAGAGCTCTCCCTGCAGAAAAGAAGCTCAGTTGTGAAGCCTGGCAGTCATCCTTGTCACTTGGTTTCTTTCTTGCTACACCCACAACACTTTCAATTTAGCACCAGTGCTTGTTGATTTTTCCTCCAAAATGTCCCTCAATTCTGTCCCTTTCACCCCATCTTCAGGAGCATAATCGCTTCATCACTTGTCTGGACCACTGTCATCAACTTCCTCAGCTGCTTTCATCTCGCCTTTACTCCCAAGGGGTTGCAAACCAGTGTTGATGAAGAGGCCAAACTGACCTTTACGAAGTACAGATCTGAAAATCCTACAGTGGCTTCCGTTGCTTTTGAAAGAGTGACTCAAAGCCACAGCGAGGCCTCTTTCTACCTCTCTGGGACCACACTCACAGCCACATCACTCTGCATTCTGACCACACTGGAGGTGGGGGGCTCCTTCCAGAAGAGGACTTTCGCACATACTATTTTCACTGCCTGAATTCCATGCACTCCTTCTTTTGAAAGGTTTTTTCATCTTTCAGGTGTTGTCTTGACTATGATGTTCCTCATAGACTCTTTCTTTGACCTCTTTCACTATGTCAGTGCCCTCATTCTGGGCTGCTAGAATCCTGGTCCCTACATCTTACTTTGCTACAGTTACAATTCTACCTTTATGGTGCATTTTTAAGTCTGCTTTCTCCGTGAAGGGAGGGACTTATATCTGGTTGTGCTGACCATGGTGTCCACAGTGCCTAACATAGTGCCTGACAGAAGGTAGACTCTTAGTCAATATTTATCGAGTAAATAAAGATTGAGTCTTCTTCCATTTGATCCACCTCTGTATGATGAGAAAGATTCTGTCCCACAGTTTGCTAAGGTTTTAGACGCCGAAGTCTCAACTTCATGCCTCGAGAACTGTGTTTAACAGGGTGAGTTGGGTCATTCAAGCCAGTGTTGATCGAATGTCACTTTGAGACAGCAGCTGCTGAATTCCTTCCAGTTGGTGTCTCAAGCCCCAGACAGGGTGTACATGAGACGTGCTTTCCTCCAACTGTGTCCCAGAGATCACTCATACCAAGAGGGGAGAATGCACGTCCCATTTGCTCTTCCTGCTTCCCTGTGCCCATCTTCTCCACAACCCAACCCTTGGAGATGCGAATGAAGAAAAGCAGACAGGTGTCTGGATGCCACTGTACTTCCTCCGGCCCCTCCACCATCTATTAAGTATTCCAGGCTCCAGACACAGAATTGTATTTGTTTTTCTGGACCTAAGCTGCCCTTTGACATAGCCGGTGATTGCTTTTTTTAAAATCACGAAGGAAAACTAGGTCCTTTCATCCACTGATAAGGTGTCAGGTGACAGAGAGATCAGCATCCCAACACATAAATCTGCAACTAATCCTTGGGAATCAATATTTTTCATTAAGAACCTGTGAGAGTTGGGCCATTATGGGGAAAATCTGTTTAGGTTGACATCTTGATGAAGTTATTCAGTTCAGGGGCTTAAGTCATTGAAAGGTAATAAAGAGCACAGAGCAATCTCAGGGCTGGTTAGGGGAGAAAACGATGGGAGTATTGAGCTTCAGTTCAGTGAAAAATGACCTCTTGATTTATTGGGGGATGATGGGGTGCTGGCCTCTTGGGCAGGCCAGGCCAGACACCATCAACATGGCAACCTCTCATCCTTCTGTAGCCACTGCTATTTGTAAGCTGTCTGGAAGTCCAAACACATTGATGAAATATTTTAGGGATCTTGAGATATTTCTAACATTCTATAACTTACCATTTTCATAATACTTTTTCACATTTTGGACTTTTTTCTATAGGTCATGGGGCAATGAAGTACAATATTCAAAATAGTTTAACAATGAAATTGAGTGTACTTTTGGAAAATTGCCTTTATGACCCATTAGATCTTCCATTATTAGAAAGAACTAGGCTTATTTGGAGTCAATCATGAATATAGTCAGAATTCAGGGAATGGAATCAAATATTTTCTTGTGGGTCCCATTTTTCCATAGAGAATGACTTTTGGATGTACAAGTTTTTGGTCTCTTGCCTTAAAAAAGAAAAAATTAAAAAATCCCAACTCTGTCCAAGATCCTGGCCCCATCTTTCTGCAGTCCTCTGTAATCACGCCAAATGAGACTTATTTCTGGTTTTGTGCTGGAAACCACATTCTCACTTTCTTTGGGTGGACCATCTAAAAGATGCATAAGTCTTTTCTTATGAATATTAATCTCTGCTCACAGCACAACTTCTATACAATTATACATGCTGTCAACCACATATGAAAACTCTTTGGGGGCTTCTACAAAGATCAAAAGTACCAGCATCAGAGTGTTTTGGATTCTTTCAACTCTGGTATGGTTTCTGATTTAATGCAAGTATATGATGTCTTCTCTGGGAGTGGGGCTGAGGGAGAAACCAAAAATACAAGTAAATATATTAATAAAGTACATGAGAGGTGGTAGGAAATAAGAAGGCAGATTTTCTGGCAGTAGGGAAGGGGATCAGAGAGAGAGGGGAGGTCAGCCAAGTAAAGGGATCAAAAGTAATCAAAATAGGTTGTACGCACATCCCAATTCCCCAAAACAAAGATAACTATTGCATATTAAAAACATACACTAAGAAAAAGTATAAAGAAATTAAGGGTAGAAAGAACCTTTCTATTATATTTGAAAATAATATTGGCGAATGGATGGGGTGTGTTTATAGAAGGGAAAATGAAGAAGAGAAGTGCAGATGAGGTCCAAACTAAGGCAGTTGCAGTAAGGACAGTGAGAAGAATGTAAATTGAAGGTATGGTGAAGAAATAAATGGATATGATTTGTTGAGAGTTTGAGATTTGCAATCTGTTCATGTGTTGAATTTTCACTACCTTCTGATCACCTGGAAATCTTAGGAGGAGGAAGATAGAAGCAACAAAGGAATTCAGGCGAACATCAAGAACTGAGGGACTAGCGGAAGGCTCAGTCAGAGAGAAGGAAAAGTTTTTGTGTGTGTGTACCGGTGATCGAACACGCAACCTTGTGCTTGCCTGGCAGGCACTTATGCCACTGAGCTAAATCCTCAGTCAAGAGAGAAGGAAAGCTAGAAGGGAGTGGAGACATGGGAGCCAAGGGCAAGGTTGACCTTGCTACCATCCTCAGATTTGCCATCTGACTTGGCCAGTATGGGATTATCTATGACAGTACTCAGAACGGTCTCAGTGTGATATTGGGGGCCAGACAGTGAACGCAGGGGTGGGTGGCACTCACCACTAGGGTCTTCTCTCATCCCGTGCCATACAGAGTTGGGCTTTACAGGTGTTATTCTTACAAAAAGCTCAATACGAGTGGTGCCCTCTGGGGATCCTGGGTGGAAGTGGAACTTCCGATTTCAGACTACTGAGGATGCTTGGCTCTGAAGAGAGGGAAGAGGTGGTAACTGGAGCGGAGCATCTCTTTCATTATTTTAAGTTTGAGGAGACCTGAGCTAATGTTTCAGCAATAAAAGGAAGAGCTAATGAAGAGGCATCTTCTACTATTGAAAACAACAGGGTAGAAAACTAAATGAAGGGATTTAGAGAAGAGATGGAGAACCAAGCCTTGTGCAGAGGGCACTTCTTCCTTTGACACGGAAGGAAAGGAGACCAGGGTCTGCCCATCCCTACCCCCTCTGATGGAGTCGGTTTCATGACACAACATCTGAGAATCAGCCTCAGGCAACAGTCCTGGCCTCACTGATTTTCTATATCATGCTGTCTTGCCTACATCAGCTGGCAGTGTAGTTTTTATTTCCTGGTTTCTATTCTAACACCTCACTCATTTATTTAATCATACAACGAACATTCCTTGGGCACCTGCTGTGTTCCAATACTATACTAGGATACTAGGATAAGTGTGTGTAAAGCTGAACACAAATTCATTCCTGTACCCACAGAGTTTAGATTCTTGTGAGTAGAGGCAGACAAGCAAACAGCCCTGTGTGATAGGAACTTTTATCTGAATAAGTGCTGGGCCCCGGCTCAGCTTTGAAGCATGTGAGTTTCCTTGAAGGTGAGACATATGAGACCAGAAAGACACACGAAATGGGCAAAAGCAAGAGTTCACCAGGAGGAGACACCCAGTGTAAAAACTCAAAGGGCGGAGAAAGCACAGCTGTTAGCAAACTAGAAAAAAAAAAAGGCCTGGAGGTTGGGAGTTGGGAGAGGTTATGGCAGCTTTGTCAGCCTTGGGACCATTGACATTTGGGGCTGGATCATTCTCTGTCATGAACTCACTGTGTACATGGTAGGACTGTTAGTGACATTCCTGGCCTCTGTCCACTGAGTACCAGTACTCAGCCCCACTTCATCACTGCCCCAAGTTGTGGCTTCAAGATAATGTCTCCAGGCACTGCCAAATAGCTGCTGAGGTTCAAAACTGTCCCTGGTTGAGAACCACTGGGCTAGAAAAATAGGGCCTCTGTTTTAGAGGGTCCGTAAATCAAGATGAGGAGTTGGGCTTTATCCTGGAGACAATGGATAGTCGCTGATAGACTTAAATCATAGATGAGAGGAGGGTTTCGGGATCAGATCTACCATTCTGGTTGTGGTAATCCAGAGGCAGGCATGAGATGGATGCAGGTAGACCACATTAGAGGCTTGTGCTAGGATCCTGGTGAGAGAGAAATGTGTCACTGATCGGTGGGGCAGTGGAACAAGAGAAATGGGTGAAATTGGATTCTTGTTAATCCATTGACCTGGGAGGACATTTTCTTTATCTTGCTGGTTATGACTTGCACGTCCTCACCAAGACTCCTGCTGAAAATGAATCCTCATTGTGAGGAACTATAAGGAGGTACTTGTAGGATGTCTACATGGTAGCTAGGTCATGGGGGCCTCTCATTAATGGATAATCTCAGAAGCGGGTCTGTTATTATGCCACTTTGGTAGTGTTTGGTAGTGTTTGGTAGTGCCCCTCTCACTGCATGATGTCCTGTAGAGTTCTCACCAGCAAGGAAGACCTCAGGGTATGTGGCTTCTCCACTTTGAACTTCTCAATGTCCAGAACTGTAGGAAATAAATTTCTTTTCTTTTTGAGTCAGTCTCACATATTTAGTTAGAGCAACAGAAAATGGGAGAATGGATTAAGGCACTTGTCATTTTTAGTGTGGTGGTACACATCTGTAGTCTTGGCACTCTGGGAGGTTGAGGCAGGAAGATTACAAGTTTGAGCCCAGCCTGGGCAACTTGGCAAGACCCTTTCTCAAAATAAAAATAAAAAGGACTGAGTATATAACTCAGTGCAAAGTCCTTGGGTTCAACCCTTAGTACCAAAATACCTACCAACATATACACCACTAATCTTAGCCTCCCTCTCTCCCTGCCCTGGTTCTGCATCATCTGCAACTTGCAAACTTTGATATAGAATCATCCATACAGTTAACAATGAGTACAGTGGCCAAGACTTATTGGAATAGGAGAAGACTTGGGCCTTGACTTTCTTCCCACCTTCTACAGATGATTCTGATCCCCACCACAATCAGAAACCACTGACTGGGGGTACTCATGGCCACAGGTAAGAGAGATTGTATTGGGTGCAGGTGCAGACATATAGCTAAATACAGTGGATGTTTATAGGGGATCCAAAGCCACAATGGCAATACATGACAACAGTAATGATGATGGCAGTATTAATAACTACCATCTATGGGGGATTTACTCTGTGCCAGACATAGTGCTAAGAACATCACATGCATGGTGTTGTTAAAGTTTCACACTAAACTAGGAGGTAATTACTAACTTTGTCCATATGTCAGCGATAAGAAAATGAAATGGAGGCTCATGGAGATTAAGTAATTTGCCCAAGTTCATACAGTTAGTAAAAGGTAGGATTAGGAACTTACATCTGCTGAGTACAGGCTCCTAACTACCATGCAAGTACTGCATCCTTTCCAGCTTCAGCCTTTTCTTCATCTCTCATGACCTATGGCAAAGAATTTGAAGATTATGGGCAGTTAGGATCATGGTTTGCCAGAAACTTCAAGTCAAATAAAAACAGTTTAGCACACTAGTTTATTCTCCACCTTTAAAAAAGAAGTCCAAAGTTGTGTAGCTCAGAGCTCATGGTAGGCCCCTCCTATCTTGATGCTTTGACATCTCAGCAGCAGACTTCAACCTTATGATCCAAGATGGCAGCTCAGACTGAGATATCACATCTGCATTCCAGCTAGCAGCAGGGAAGAAAGGTCAAAGAGGGGACCACCTTTCCCTGCAGTCTCACACAAAAGTTTACTTACATCTGTTAGCTACAGATTTGGCACATGGTGAGACCCAGTAACAAAAGAATTGGAGCAATGTCCTTTTCCACACCCTGAGAGTACATGTATCCAAACAAAAATGGAAACTCTGCTCCTAAGGTAGACAGAGGAGAAATCATTGGGGCAGCTAGTGGTCTTCCTCACTGTATACTTATAAGAATCTAGGCTAGGTGAAGGCTGGTCACATAATTTAGCATCCTAAGTGGAACATTTTGGGGGAGCAAAAGGAGGCACTAAAATATTGATTAGGCACGAATTGATTTGAAGTAGGCATGGGCCTGTGCTGGAGATCTGCAGTGCAAAATTGCCCTAAATCTCCTGCATTAGAAACAACACTGGGTCAAGGTCTTTCCCTTTATAAACTAAGCAAAACTGAGGTTTTCTATAAATAACAACTTCAAGTAATGCCTTTGCCTTAGGCGTTTGTTCTCAAAGGGCAGAAGCCACCATCGATTGACTGTTTTACAATGTGGCAGCTATTTGATTCATTCTTCACTTAATTTCCTTGTAGACCTCTGAGGAAGGTACTATTACCATTCCCACTTTACAGTGAGTCTATGGAGGTATGGAGAGATAAAGAGACTTTCCCAAAGTAACTCAACAAATAAGATAACTAGCTGAACCTGGATTTGAACTGGTGTCTGATGACTTCTCAGCACTGCTTTTATAATCACTGTCTTATACTCCACCCAGACCTCAGGCTGTTCACTTGCCTGCATGACCCACTATATGATTTCTCATGTCTTTGAGTTTTCCATCCCTGATTCCATATACCAGCTACCTCATCATTTGAGCTATTCATTTGGACTTTCTTACTGACATCCTTTAGCTATTCAGACCCCACCCTTGATGCCAAATCCTCCCTTTTCCTATTCTGCTGTCAACTGTGCATATCACCTTGGTTTCTGTTCATTGGCAGCTCCATGGCCTTGGCTCATATCAATTGGACCATCTCTGTGTTTTGTTCCACAGAGGGAAGAGGCAAAGATGAGACACTATTGATGGAAGACACTGATACATAGTGGATTTTCCCATTTTGATTAGTGTATGTCTGTGATGCATAATAAATACATTAATTGTAGGGAAATTGGTATATATACATATTGCAACTCAATCCATTTTACTTTCCCTTCCCCTCCCTCCTGTCTCCCTCTTCCTGAGATCCCCTTCTCACCACAGTATCTACATCTATTGAGATAGTCATGTGATTTTTATCTGTACTTCTGTTTATGTGATGTATAACATTTATTGATATATGTTGAGCCCAACTTTGTTGTGATCCTTGCAATGATCTGTTGCATTCTGTTGGCTAGTATCTTGTTGAGAACTTTTGCATCTATGTACATTAAGGAGGTTGGTTTGTAATTTTCTCTTTTCTTTTTTTCTTTTCATTTTTGTTTTGTTTTTTTAAGTGCTGTCTGGTTTTGGTATCAGGGTAATGCTAGCTTCCAGGAATGTGTTTCACAGTTCTCCTTCTCTTTCAATTTCATGAAAAAGTTTGAGGTATATTGGTGTCAGATCATCCCTGAAGTTCTGGTAGAATTCAGTGCAGAGAGGTTTGCAGGTAGAATGGGAGAAGCTTTAAACTCTTCCTACTGTTAACCATAATTTTCCAGAAGGATGATGAAAGGTCTTGGAAGAAGCCTTGAAGGAATAAGAGTGAGCTGGCAAGGGACATGTAGAGATGACCCTACAGGTGACAGATGTGCTGAAGTAGGAGGGCTTTGTGTAGAGCTGTGCCAGTTCACAGTGTGGTGTGACTTCTTCCACCAGGGCCCTGCCTCCCCTGGGGTGGGGAGAAGGTGTAGTTGAGAGGAGTTTTTGTTTACGGCCAGCTTTGTGTTAGTCTGCCTTATGTAATAGCTAGTTATTCACTTGTCACTTCTCTGTCTACTTTTTCTGGAGACAACATAGTCCTCATACATTTTTAAAAGGTGGCCAGGCACAGATGCAGGCACCTGTGAAGGTGTTTAACAGAGATGAGTGTGTGATGAATGCCTCTTTTCAGCTCTAAACCTTAGTGGTTTTAACTTTGTCCTGTGCATCTCAACTTTTTAAATGCTGAGCACCTCTTTCTTAATCTATCCTCTACCACCCTTACCCCCAAATAATGACTTTAAGAAGATAACAGTGTTTTAAAACCATGTACATTTATGAGGACCCATGAGTTCATTTAGTCATTTAAACACTAGTCACCTAATAAAGCCAAAACAAAAAAAAATCACATCTGAAAGCAACAACAATATAATAAAAAACCTTGTACCCAGGACCTGTCTGAGCTACATCCCCACCATTAAATTATTTTTTACTTTGAGACAGCATCTCACTAACTGACTGAATTGTCCAGGTTAGGCTTGAACTTGCAATCTTCTTACCTTAGCCTCCCAGAGTGCTGAGATTACAGACGTGTGCCACCACTCCTAGCTTAACTTTTCTTCCTTACTTAGCTATTTGGTTGGAGTTTATCAGCCAGTTGGGTGTTTTACAGCTAAATGTCCACATTTCATTAGATATTTGCCACCGATTGGAAGTAGAGTGCATGTTCCCTTCTCTCTCCCTCCAGAGGGCAGCATGAAGTAGTGGTTAAGGCAATGCACTTTGGCACCAGATTACCTGGGCTCAAATGCCCATCTCTGCCTCTACTAGCTGAATGACCTTGGACAAGCTGCATGATCTCAGTTTCACTAGCTATAATGTGGGGAGAATGAGCAACATCTATTGCACAGGCCTTTCACAGAGATCCTTGGATATAACTGATACTTCCTAATTTTTCCCATCACCCAGGTGTGGCGGGACATCTCTGCTGGCTGCAGTGTCTTACACGCTGTGCTGGGACAAGGCAGGAACTCCACAGAGAGCCTGAAGCTCCGGCTGCCAGCCCTCTGCGGAGCGGGAGGAACATTGCTTTTTAGTTTTGTTACCTGTGATTTCCAAAAGCGGCCACACTGTGTTTCTGAGGGAAAACTGAATGCTTGCCTGTTGCTCACTGGTTCTGTATATATCGATCAGCGTTGCAGGGGTGGCACTGGGGGTGCTGATCTAGAAACACTCACTTTGATTCTTCAAATAAATCCCCCCTCCGGGTCCTGCTAGGAAACTAATTGGAAGTTGATTCTGATGAATAAATGTGCCACCGCCGCCTGAGGAATTGACCACGCAGGCAGATGGCTGGAGCGTGAGGAACACTCTGTCGTGGCCTTCCGAGGGGCCCATCAATAATAGATCGGCTCCAGCCCTGGGAGAGGGAAGCATTTCTGCTGCAGGTATGAATTATGGATGCCGTTTAGGGTAATGCGGATCTATCTCAAAGGTTCCGCTCAGTTTATGTGCTAGTAAAAGCCGGCAATTTGCTTGTGTTCCAGCTATAATTTGCGCTACATTAAGGGACCCTCCTTTCCATAATAGATGTGCGGTCGGACGCAGGCGCAGTCTGGCCTCGAGGGCGAGGTCTGAAGGGCCAGATGGAGCCCTGCCAGGTGTGGTCCTCCGCAGCCAATCACAGGGCCCCGGGCGCCGCTGTGGCCGCAGATGGATGCTTTAGCTCCTTCGCAAGGCTCTGGGAAGAAACCGCACTAAACCCCAAAGCCCTTCTGCGACTCGCTTATCAAATGCAGTTGATGTATGCCTTGACAAGAGCGCAAAAGAAAACCTATGGGCTGTCGGGTCAGAAAAACAGCAGTCTTGCAAGAGAAGCCATAGATGGACGACAGCACAGATTCTCGAGCTGGCCCTGAGTTCTGCTTTTGGCATTTCCTAGCCGTGTGACCTTCTGTAGGTTACCCAGCCTTGTTTCCTCTGTGCTGAGCCACCGCTTCCTCTCAGCCACAGTTTTGTCTGTGCCTCAGTTTCCTCTTCCCTAAGTCAGCAGTAGTAATACTGATCCGTTTGGTGATGTCAGAGAAAGTGCACCCCTGACTGTTTAATTAGCAGGGATTTTTGAGACCTACTTGTCAAATATGACCATTATTGAAATTATATTTTATAAACTTGAAATTAAAACAACAGGTAATACATACTCAAAACTCATAAATTCCTAATCATTTGGGTCCCATTTTACTATTTTTATGCCCCTGAGCCTATTTGTGCCTATTGCATCTGCGTGGCAGCAATGATACATGAATTGTATCTCTGCCCAGTGCTACACAATGCATACTTTCACCAGAATCCCGTCCTAACTCTAAGACTCCAGCCTTGTATTAGTAGCTTGCCATTGGCCATGGTGAGTGCATTCACACCATGGACATTGGCAAAGGCTACAAGTCAAGGCTTTCTTCCAAGAGTTTATTGTTCAACTCTCAATAGCACATCATTAGTGCTGACCTAGTAAAGGTTTTTACAGAACGGAATAGTTTCTGTTTATAAATTGCTTAAAACAGGACTCAGCATATAGGAAGCATCAAGTAAAATTTTGCTATTATTCTTTTCTTACAAAGCTCTTTTTTTTTTTTTTTTTTTTTTTTTTTTTTTTTTTTTTTTTTTTTTTTTTTTTTTTTTTTTTTTTTTTTTTTTTTTTTTTTTTTTTTTTTTTTTTTTTTTTTTTTTTTTTTTTTTTTTTTTTTTTTTTTTTTTTTTTTTAGCACAGTTCAAATGGTGACCATGTTTGAATGGAACTTTTAAGGAAACATAATCTTTTCCCTCATCTTATCTCCTGTGATCCAACACCTTAAGGAAAGAGCTATTAATTCTCTCTGAGGGGTGAGGGCTAACTAAAATTTTTTTGGAAAAGTAGTCTAGGTTTACATGTTCTGCTTATATATTTTCCTTTAGTGCCGGTAAATTTACTGCTAGGCTGACTTTGGCGAGAAACAAGATTCTGGCTACATTACTTTACTAATTTTTGCAAGTTCTTTCATGTCTTCAAGTCTTTACTTCTGCAGTTGTAAAAGAAGGTAATAACAGCTGCCTTGGAGGCTGGGGTTGTAAAAGTGATATAAAAACCATTGTAATCTTTGGAATCTATGAGGTTCAAATCCTACCTCTACCATTTTCCGTCCCCAGGGCACTAGGTAAAGACTGAATTTCTATAAAAGTCTTTATCTCTTCATTTGAAAAACTGGGTTGAAAGTACTTCTACTTGTAGGTTATTGTGAAATGAAATGGAGTAACAAACTTAAGGAGTTTGGCACTTTACCTGGTTATAGCAGATGTTTGATATTAAGTGACCATAGTTATCACCTAGCAGTGATGTCTCTCACCACCTCTTCTAATGTAAATGGTTTAGGGTGATGTAGATGGCTGAGTGAGGAAGTCTTCCTTCCTTCTCCCTTCCATGTATTTCCCTCCTAGCACTGTGTGCCCTTTGCCTGAAGGATTGTCACCTTCTCATACTGAAGATGAGTCCCCTTGCATGGAGTGCCATCCAGCAGCGCACCCAGCTCAAGCTTGCAAACAACCTGCCCAGCTCTGCAGTGAAGATTAAATGGGATAACATAGGTGCAGCAGAGCAATTCATTAGAAATTTTATCTGGCAGAATAGCCTCTTTGGGAATGAATTGTGTCTTATTTTCTCAGCCGGAGGTTCATCAGAAAAGGATAGGATGTTCTTTTCCTTCTCTTGCTCAGGAGGCTAAGTGGATTTTTGGGTTGTTAAGGTCTGAGTTTCTGTTGAGGAAAAAGTGAGCAAACTTTTCCTTAGGTGCTCAGATTTCAGGAGTCTGAGAAGAAAGAAAGAACTGTGGCTTCTGGGAGACCTTCAGTGCCTTGGAGATTGTCTCTGAGAGCAGGTATCATGGGTAGGGCCCAGGGAATCAAGAGAGGATATCCCCAAAGCCTGGCTCTGAAAGATAGGCTATTGGCTACTTACTTGGCCCTCTTTACCTCTAAGTGGAACCAGAATAGATGGAGTCCTTTGAGGTTCAGGTGTTGGTCAGGCACTGCTGTGACTGGGGGGCTTTTAGGACTTACAGAAGGGGGGATGATTTATTAAAATGTTGGACAACTTCTTGATAACTCTGTTCTTTGCATGAGAGGAGTTTGAATTGGCTTATGTTTGGTTTGAATAAAGACACGTGTGATGCTCACCTCTCAGTGTAAGAGTAGCCCATATGTGTGACTGTTGTAATATTCTGGGCTCAAAATAGATGCCCAACAAATGACTGTTTCCTTTAATCATACATTTATACTTTATCATATTTAATCACAAATCTGAGCCCCACAACAGTTTAGAGGTTGAGCTCTAGGGCTCCAGCCAGTAGACTCAAGTTCAAATCCATAATCCATCACTTGTGAGGCTGTGTTAATCTGGGTAAATTCCTCAGTCTTCATCAACCTCATTTACACCATCTATCAAATGGGAATTAAAACACTGCATGCATTTGACCTGTGGTACAACAACAACAACAACAACAAATAAAACACTATGTGCAAATAAAATAATGTTGAGTACAATGTCTCAGGTATAAATACTAAGTAAATGGTGACCTTTATTATTATATGCCTTATGACTCAAGTGAGAAAAATAAAACCCAATAAATACAGTAGGAAACGAAGGCCTGGGTGTTTCCTCTGAGGCCAGGGAGGAATTCATAAACCCAGTGCTTGGCTCTCTTGCTATCTAAGGCGAGAGGGAACAATTTGTTCTCCATACCACTCAGAGCCAGGATTCCACTAACCTGACTCTTCCATGTTTCCAAAAGCTTTTCAAAGCTATAAATATAGAAGGAACTTTCTGAGAAATTTGCTGGATCAGGGGTTTTGTTTAAGCAGACAACTTTGGTTGGCCTTGGCTCCTTTTCCTGATCACCCAGTTCCATGAATCCAATGTTTTATTTTACTCTGTGGTTTCTACTTGAATCTTCCAGAATCACTTAAGAGGAGGAAGGGGGTGAGGTGCTAGACTCTGGCAAAACACAGACAGTGAAAAGATTCAGTGTAATTTAGCCAGAATTACTGATGAAGCTTTTGAGGTTGTTTTTAAAATTTTAGGGGTATATTTACTTATTTAGTTATTTTTAGAGCCAGTTTTCTGACCATAAAATCTTTAGGTAGCAATTATAGAAAATGTGGAAATCAAATATCCTATCCATTTGTTGTCTTTTTTTTGATGGTAAGCAGTTTAATGAAAACTCAATTTTTAAAATCCCATTGGAATTTGAAAATGACACCTTATAGAATTTATAGCTGTTCCAATTAATTAATCAGTAAATCAATTAATTAGAAAATCTTTATCGAGTGCCTTTTGTGAACTCAGATAGGTCCTGGAATTGTGGCTAGACAAGAAAATGAAAAGCTCTGAACTAATAAATGTTGTACAGTCCCAGAGGGGAGACCAATCTAATGGCAATGCAATTAGTGATCAGGCATTTGGTCTTCAAGTGGGGTGGGAGCTGAGACAGACAATAAATGTGGATGTGCTATGGTCAAGAAGATGAATGAGCACAAGGAGACAGAAGAGTCTTGTTGAAAACAGTCTAGTGGGGAAGTGTCCTGTTTCTTAGACTGCCAGTGAAGGAAAAGTGACTGTACACATCTATCCACCCCACCCATCTCTTCAGTTAAAATTTTTTATTATAATTCTAAAAGTCTAGTTTTTTGTTGTATAATTGACATGTAATAAAGAGTGCATATTTGTAGTGCACAGTTAGTTAAGTTTTGCCATGTCTACGCCAGTGAAATCATAGCTACAATTAAGGTAATGAACCTACCCATCAGCTTCAAAATTTCCTTGTGCCCTTTTGTAATTTTTCTGCCTGCTCTTCCCCGACAGTCACTGATCTGCCTTCTGTCAGTATGCAGTACTTTGCATTTCCTATGCTTCTATAAAAATGAGATAATACGATGTGGACTATTTTTGTCTGTTTCCCTTCACTCAGCATAATTGTTTTGAGATTTATTTACATTGTCATATGAATCAATATTTCATTCTTTATCGTCGAGTAGTAGTCTGTTGATAGATATTTGAGTTGTTTATGGGTTTTGCTTATTAAAAAATAAGTTGCTATGAACACTCATGGTCAAATTTCTGCGCAGACATATGCTTTTACTTGTTCTTGAGGAAACACCTAAGAATCGAATGGCTGGTTCATACATGTTTAGCTTTTGAAGAAACCAAGAAACTGTTTTCCAAAGTGATTGTATCATTTTATATTCCCAACAGCAGTGTACAACAGTTCTATTTTTTTCACACATACTTGCCAACATTGGTATGGTCAGTCTTTTACATTTTAACCACTCTAGTAGGTACAGTAATGATATGTGATTTCAGATTACATTTCTCTAAAGACTGATGACTGAGTCTCTTTTCACGTGCTTCTTTCTTGTTAGTAGCTCTAGTTTGTGAAGTCTTCATTAAAATATATTCACCATGTTTTAGTTGGCTTATTTAATGTGTTTTGAGGATTCTTTGTATATCTGAGATATAAGCCTTTATTAGCAATATGATTTATCAGATATGATTCTTCCAGTGTGTAGCCAGTCTTGTTCTCTTAATAGTGTCTACTGAGTATTAAAATTTGAATGAAGTTCAGTTTATATGTTTCTTTTTGGATCATGGGCCATACTTTCAATGACAAATCTGAAAATTTTTGCCTCAATTAAGGTTACAAAGACATTTTCCTATGTTGTAAATGTTTTATAAGTGTAGGTTATGTGTTTATAATTGGGTTAATTTTTGTATATGATGTGAGGTATAGATAAAATTTCATTTTTCCTTTTGCACATTGTTATCTAATTGTCCCAGGACAATTTTTTAAAGGAGATGCCTCTCTCTACTGAATTGGCTTTGCAACTTTGTTAAAACTTTGTTTTCTCTGTATGCAGGTCTGTTTATGGACCCTCTATTCTTTCCCATTGACCTATTTTTCTTTATTCCAATACTACAGTTTTTTATTATTGTAGATTTAAAATAAATCTTGATATATATTAAGTAGTGTTAATATTACAACTCCCCACATTCAAGTATCTTGGCTGTTGTAGGTTCATTGCATTTGCATATATGTTTTAGAATCAGTTTGTCAATTTTTTAAAAAAAAAGGTTCTGAGGATTTTTATTTGGATTGCATTGAAGCTATATATCAAGTTGGGAGAATTTGTGTCATCCTGGCAATACTGAATATGAATCATCGACATAGTACATCTTTGTATTTATTTAGGTCTTCTCTAACTTCTCTTGTCTGTATTTGTAATTTTCAGCATATAAGGTTTTCAAAACTTTTCCAGATTCATCTCTAAGAATTTAGTATTCTTTAAGTTATTGTGAATGGCATTGTTTTATTAATTTCAATTTCTGATTGCTCATTGTTACTGCATAGACATCTGTCTTAGTTACTTTCACATTCCTGGGACAAAATACCTGATGCTCATAGGTTAAAGAAGGAAAGATTTATTTTTGCTCACAGTTTGTAGAGGTTTCAGACCATAGTTGGCTGCCTCCAAGGCAGGGTGGCATGGCAGAGGAGAAAGAGTTCCTGATGTGGCCAGCAGGAAGTAGATAGTCTTCCTTTTTCTTTCCCTTTCTATTCTATCCAGGCTACAAGCTTATTTGCTGGTGAAACCCACACCCAAGGTGTGTTTTCTGTCTTCAGTACATCCATTTTCCACACTCAGAATCACACTTAGCCAATCAGTGGATAACACACCCATTATCCAGTCACTCCCCAAAGCTCCACTTGTGAGTGCATGAGCCTTTAAGGAGGCATCTAAATATAATCCATAACAGCATCTAATTAATTTTTTATATTGAGATTGTACTCTACAACTTTGCTAAATTCACTTACTAGATTTAATAGATTTTCTGTTGATTCCATCAGAAAAAGTGTGATGAGAGTGTTACATCTTCTAGTCCTATCTAGTGGTATTTGAATGCTTGTATTTGCACTACTGTACTGGTCCAAAACTGTCATAAAATGTTGAAAAAATTTTGAGTGTACCCCTTTGTCTTGTTTCTTCTCTTCAGAGGGAAGCATTTATTATTTTGTCATGTTTGTTAACATGTGTCTGCTTCAGTTTCTCATAAGTGAACTTGGGATATGCTCTTTATCAGGCTGAAGCTTTATCCTTTAGTACTGAGAGTTTTTATTAGGAATGAACATTGTTGGACTTTTAAAATGAGAGTTTTTTTAAACATGTATTGAGATGATATCTCCTTTTCCTTTTTTAGTATGTTAATATGTTTTGTTATATCTTTGTTTTACCTACTTCATATATTTTTGATTGTTAAGTCAACTTTTAATTCCTGGGATAAGCTCTGCTGGTCATAATATAACTATATATATATATATATAGATATAGATATAGATATAGATATAGATATATAGTCAGATTTAATGTGCTGATTATTTTTAGCAGTTTGCTTGTATAATCATGAGGTATACTGGTGTCTTAGCTATTTTTTGCATTGCTGAGGCAAAATACCTGAAACCTAAATTTAAAGAAAGAAAGGTTTATTTCAGCTCACGGTTTGTAGAGGTTTCGGTTCATAGTCAATTGGGTCCAAGGCAGAGGACCATCACAGAGGAGAAACATTTCATGGCATGGCAGGCAGAGGGCAGCAAGCAGTAGCAGCAGCAGCAGCAGTCAACCTGACTTTCCCTTTTATCCCATCCAGGCTGCCTGCCTTTTGGGCAGTGACTCCCAGAATTGTATCAGTTCTGATCAGTGGACTAATTTAGTACCACACACTCTAATCCCAGTATCACAGGTTGTAGATCCAGCCAGCTCTGAAAAGCCCCCCTATGAGTGCATGAGATCTTGGGAGAAGATCTAGATGTAAGACACAACAATTGGTCTATGATTTTCTTATAATATTTATATTTGATTTTATTAGTGGGATGATATTGGTCTTACAGAATCAGTTGGAAAGTGTTTCTCCTTTTGTATTTTCTTGAATGATTAGTACAGAATTGTTATTGCTTTTTCCTTAGATGGTCAATAGAGTTTATCAATAAAATTATTTCTGTATGCAGTTTTTGTCCAGGAACTGTAGCTCTTGAGATTATGGAGTCAGATTTCCATGAGTTGAACTCTAGTTTCAAAACTTACCAAATATGTGAGCTTGGGGAAGTCTCCAAATATTCATCTGCAAAGTTGGAGAACAGCAATATAGTAGTACTTGCATCATAAAATTACTGGGAGAGTTAAATGAGATGATGCAAATATTCAATAAATTTTGTGTTTTGTTATTACCATGAGCCAGTCTTCCCCTGACAAGACTAAACTAGAGAATAGTACAGAACAGGCTCTAGAAGGAGGGCATGGACTGTTTTTTTTTTTTTTTTCCAGATGTATTCTTACCCAGTCTTCTTCTGCCTTATTCTTCAAGGTCATTAGAAAGAAAACTTGGTCATGGCAGTTAAGGTGGAGTTTCAACTTGATTGGGTTTGGAATCTGCTCGAGGGATCAAAGGAGCACACTTCTGGGTGTGTCTGGATGGGTCATGGAGCCATAGCCTTGGGGTCTAAGATTCCTGTCCCTTTGCTTCTGGCACTGTTCTCTTATTCTGCATCCTGGCTGTAATCAGCCCCTTGGCTCCACATTCTCTTCTGCCTTGAAGTCCCTTAGAGCCTGGCAGTCACAGACTGAAGCCAAGAACAAATTAAATCTCTCCTTTAAATTGTGGATAGTGGGTATTGTGTCTCAGTGATAAACAATGACTGATTCATTGGTCCCACCATCTAATCTTCAACCAAATTAATTAACTTTTCCTCATTCATGAAGAAGGGATATTGGTAACAATAACTTTTTTTTTGGCTACTAATCTGAGCATTATTCATATATTCACTCAATGCTCACAAGATCTTAGGACTTGGGCACTATTATGATCCTCAATTTTACTGATGGAAAACTGAAGCAGAGAGAGTTTAGTAACTTGGTAATAAGTACAAGAACTGAGAAACCAGCTCAGGCACTCTGAATCCAGAACTCCTGTTGTAGGTTTCATTTTGTTTTGTTTCATTTTACTGCTGTGCTGTGTGTGTGTGTGTGTGTGTGTGTGTGTGTGTGTGTGTGTGTGTGCATGCATATGTGTGTGTATGAATGTATAGTAAATAACCTGGGTACATGGAAGATGCAGATAAGTGTTATTTTCTTTTCTTTCAAATTCTTCAAAACTTTGGAAAGAAGAGTTCATTTATTATTTTGTTTTCTCTTGACTTCCAACCTCAGACCAACCCTACACCAGGTCTGATTCCAATTAGATGAGCCTCTATTTGGTCAGAGGGGACAAGCTTCTGACCCCAGAAGAATGCTCTCACAGGCAGAAAGAAATTCCAACACCCCAAAACCATACAACCTGACATATGTCTTTGGAGCAGCAGTGTCCTTATCATTTGGGAACTTATTCTGAATACTTGATCTCAGGTTCCACAATGACTGAGTTAGAATTTGTATTTTAACAAGATCCCAGGTAGTTTATGTGCACATTAGAGTGTAAGAATTACTGTCATAAATCAACACATTTTTCTCTGCTTGATCCTTCCAAGTTGTTGAGGCTATGAGAGTTCATCAACACATCCTCTCACAGATGGAATATTTATGTTGAGAACACATTTATCTTCCCTTTGCGGGAGGTGCAAAGTCAAATGCCTTCCACGGGCCAGATGGGTGCTCTTGTAGCCGGGAGTGTGCATGCTTTGACTAAAGGGGATAGGTGGTACCACCTCACTCTAGCTGGTTTTTGTTAAATGGGAATGCAATCTCAGTGTTCAGGTTTCGTGATATTTTAATCAAAATGGAAGGTTTAATTTCACCTGAAATCTCTTATTGGTAAAACGTTAACAACTAATTCAAACTAGTAAAATAATTTTGAGAGTCAAACAGAAATATGTTTAGCCTATGGTTCCCAGGGGGTGCTTATTTGTGACCTTGGACATAAGAATGACTTCAAAGTAGTGCAGCTTCTCAAATAAATCAAATGTGTATTTTTTCAGAGGACATGAGACTTTCCATTATTGGATTTTGTCTAACACCAACCCCACTCAGTCACAAGTATTCAATTGCTGTTTCATCTCCTGTACTTTGGGATGTATCTGTTTTCTCTGCTGTGACTACAAAATATTTCTTACCTTGTCTATATGGTTAACTTGGATTCATGCTTCAAAATGCAAGTCAATTTTCACTTCCTCTGTGCACATCCTCTGATTAAGATATCTGTGGGCTACTGGAGCTGAGGGTCCCAGTTCGTGCTGATTGTTTGCCAGAGGGCTTCCTCAGTTCTTTCTCACTGAAGTCTCTCATTGGACCTATGACATTATGGCAACTGCCTTCCCTCAGAGTGAGTGAGCAAGTGTATGCTCCAGATGAAAGACAGCCCTTTTCTAATTTAAACCTAGAAGCCACATCTCATCACTTCCGCTGCATTCTGTTTGCTAGAAGCCAGACACTACATTCAGCCCACACACGAGGTAAGGTAGTTACCCCAGGGCATGGTCACCACGAGGCAGAGATTAATTGGGCCACTTTCAGGACTGCTTATCATAATGCTCTACTTGAACTATGTGTTGTGGGTACTTGCTTCACCTTGGGATTCAGTCTGGCCAAATTCAAATCCAAGTCATCCCGTTCATTTTGTGAAAGTTTATCAAACTTTAAAGAGCATCAAAAGTTTCCTGACCTGTAGAATTATTGTGGAGACTGTGTTTAACTTAGTGCCTGCCTGGCTCTAAACAGATTAACTATGCTTAATGTCTTTTAAGTTCCTTTTTGATTTTAAAATGTTTATTAGTTCATTCATGTTTTCAGTATCAAATGATTGCATTTGTTATGGGGAGCTGGTACATGTACATAATACATTTTAATTCTTTTTGCTTCTCCTTCCCTTCCCTTCTCCTCCCTCCCTCTGTCTCCTTCCCATTTGTGAAAGATCTATCTCCCTGAATCATTGGTAAGAAAATGAATGCACCTTGAGACCATAATGTTAAGGGAAGTAAATCAGACACACAAGTTTAAATATCACACACTTTCTTTTATAAGAGAAACCAAAGTATAAGTAACTTAGATAAATAATTAGTATTGTCTGAAGAAATGATTATTGAAAGTATCACAGATACATAGGTAAGAGATTGACCATAGACTAAATAGACAAAAAACATAGACATCGAAAACAATGGCTGATGAAAAGTCTGAATGTCTTCTTCTGGCTCAAGATAGCTTCCTAGACCCTTTTCTTTCTTTTTCTACAAATTAGTTTGATATTTGCTTACTATTATTCTCAGAACTCTGCCCCATCTTCCAAATCTAGTGTATTCTCCCTATCTTTCTTATTGTCCTTTTCCTATACTAGATTGTTTTAACCCTTGCCACTTCTCAAGCCAAAATTCTTTAAACAATTAATCTCTTGCACCGCCTACTCCATTGTTCAGCAGTTGAGTATTTCTGAAAAGAATTTCCTGATTGTATAGGATGGGCAGGTCCCTTATGAGTTCATTTTATTCTGCTTCAGCTGACCCCGTCCTGACTACCGATCATTTTTTTAAAGGTGTGGGAAGTTATTTATTTAAATACACTTAAGCAACTGTTTCTGCCTTTCCTCAGAAGATGGGTTTATCATATGTTTTATTGAAATGGCAATAATACCCCAAATTTATTGACTAGTTACTATACGTCTTAGGTGCCATTGTAAGCCTCTCAAATGTATTATCTTAATTCTCACAATAATTTCTATCATGTCAGTACTGGTATTATTCTTATTCTATAAATAAGGAGAGTTGATCTCAGAGATATGAAATAACTGACAAATGCCCAAGAGTGAAGCTGTGATTTGAATTCATGTTGACTGATACACAAGTTTAAATTCTTTTATTTTTACTAAGAAGTGGATTAGGTTATTCCATCAGCCCATGCCCTATCTCTGATCAACCAGCAACCTGCAAAATGCCTCCTTGTTTTTTCCAAAGATCTAGAGACCACATAACTGAATGCTCTTCCTATTTCATCCTTTGTTGGCATTACAGATTGCTGGCCATATAGTCCCTTTTGGAGCTCTTCCCTGGCTTATATGGTTCTGTATACTCCAGGCTCTTCAGCAGGCTTTTCTCCTCAAACTTATTACTAACTTGTTTTCCTCAATCCATCACTTAAATGCCAGCATTTTCTGAGGTTCTGGCTCGGTCCTCCTTGGGAACTGCACTTTCTCCTGAGGCGATCTTATTTGCTCTTGTAGCTCCAATAGTCATCACTACTCTTGGTTCATTTTTTAGTCCTTGTATTTATTTGGAGCATCTAACCTGTATTTCCAGACACTTGAGTGTTGTGAAGATACTTCAAAATCAACTCAAGTAAACCCAATGCCATCTTTCCCAAAATACCTTCTTCACTCATGTTCTTCAGCCAGGTAATAAAACTATCTCCCCAACCTGGATGTTAGTTAATAAATTCTGTTCAGTTTTTGAAAGCAGTACTAACAATTATTATTCCTCTGGAAATATTATTGGCCCATCTTATTTTCTCATTGAATGAGTACAGTAATTTCCTAAATGTCCATTTGTCTTGAGTATTATTATCTACCCATCCATAGAAACACTGTACACTTAATAAATACTAATAAAATATTGGACTAGTATTCAACGACCTTCTCACATTGCCCCAATCAGTTTTTAAAATTTATTAAAAGTAATATGTTGTAATTATAAGCACAGAAAAATCTCTTAATTTTTAAAGATGTATCTTGTAAGTATGCAACATATGAAATTTCTCCTTTTACTTGTTTATATAATGAATCACAGTGATAGATATTGTGATAAGTCATTCTCATGTTCATAATATAGGTATTCTTTTGATGTATTGATGTTTCATTTTCTAATTCATTGAAAATTATGTATCTGTGCTCACAAGTGAGTATGAGTGTTGTTTTCTTTTTTGCATTTTCTTTACAAGACTTAAATAGTAAAGTGTTTCTAAGTTCATAAAAGTAGTATTATCAAACATTCATGCATACAGGCCTTAATAGAAACCTACCAGACACTGCTCTAAGCTGTTTATAATATTAATTTATTTAACCTTCATAACAGTTAGTGTAAAACAGGTTTATCCATCACTTAACAGATATGAGAGCTGAGAAAAAAAAAAAAAAGAGAGTAAATGATGTGTCCAAAGTCACCCAACAATTACCAAAGCCATGACCTGAGTAAAGCAGAGTATTACTAGGAGCTTTGTGCATACTATGTAGTTAGCTAACTTTTTTGAAGGCACAACTGACTCAAGGGATTTCTTCTTTCTCTATGGGCTAAGATAATTTAGATAATACTGGAATTATTTGGACTTTTTAAAGGTCTAATAAACTTGTATGTAAATCTACATAAGTATGGAAATCTTGACCTTTCCAATCTTTTATAGTTACTGATTTGTTCAAACTTTTTTCTTCAATTTCTTTAGTTTTAATTTTGCTGGACATTCTTTTATTTCCTTTACATTTTTAAAATTTGTTGCCATAGACTTGTACTTATTTACTCTCTGTCTTCTGCCTAAAATTTGTTGCTAATGAGAAAGCCAATGCCAATCAGATTGTTGCTACCCTCCTTTTTGCACCTTCCTGTATTAGCTTCATAATACCACTGTGGCAAGTTACCACAAATTTAGTGGTTTAACACAACACAAATGTATCATCTTAAAGGTCTGCAGAAGTCTGAAATAGGTCTCACCGGGCTGAAACCAAGGTATTAGTTGGGCTGTGTTTGTACTGGGGGCTCTAAGCAGAATCTATTCCTTTGCCTTGTCTAGTTCAGAGGTCATGCGTGTGTAGCCCAGGAACTGGGTTTTATAGACAAGGATTTCTGCTTTCCCATTTATTTTCCACTGGTTTCTTGGGCCCAAAATAAAATAAACATGGTCTATAGTCTAGGGGCCATGCAATTATTTGCTTAAACAACTTGCCTACAAATCACATGACCTATTTCAAACACCAAATAATTATAAATAAAATATAACCCCAAACTTAAAATCTTTCTTATGATGAACATCAATATCTTGAGCTCAGATTCTGCAAAAAGTAAAAATAAAAGGATTCATAGCTATAGATTCTTGTTGGTCTTTCCTATTGCTTTAATAACCATTGTCCAAACACCAATAATGAAAGTATAAACCCTTCTCAGTACAAAAATACCAATCTCTTATTTCAAAATCCATTTCCTCCCTGGCAGGATTTTTCTTTACTAAAGTCTAAAGGTAACTGCCCTTTTCTCTTTTAAATATTTCTAACTTGGAAAACTGGGCGGTTGAATAGCTGCTGGCAGCCAGAACACACAAAGCCATTTCTTTATTTTTCAATTGTTCCTTCATTTGCTGAAAATGGTAACAACCATTGCAAATCACTATGGAGTGACCACTGCATTCTGCATACTGATGCTATTGGATCTGTAATGTCCCCCCAAAGACTCATTGTTAAAGATTAATCATCAACCTGTGATGCTGTTGGGAAGTGGTATAGTCTTTAGGAGGTGGGGCCTTGTGGGAAGAGGTTGTCACTGGGGAATGTGCTTTTGAAGGGATTTTGGGATGCCTGCCCTGTCCTTTCCTCTGTCTCTGTTTGCTCCTTGACCACCATCAGGTGAGCAGTTTTGTTTTACCACACACTCCCTGCTGTAATGACCTGTCTTGCCACTGACCCACAAGCCATGGAACCAGAAACCACAGACCTAAACTTCTGAAACCATGAGTCAAAGCAAATGTTTGCTCCTTTTAAGTTGTTTATCTCAGATATTTTGTCACAGCAATAGAAAGTAGACTAACACATTGAAGTTTCAGAGAAGATGAAGCTCTGGAGCTCTTGATACACCTGTGATCATGCATGACTTCTTTCTCCAGCTTTTTCATTCCCATTCCCTTCTTCTGGGCTATGATGGCTTCTTTAAGTCTCAGTCAAACAAATAGACTTTTTCTGCCCAGGGCCTTTGTATGGAGAAGTTCTGTTTTCCTGAAAAGCCTTCTCATTTTTCCTGCCATCCAGGCCTCTTCCGTAGGAAAGACTTCTCTGAATCTTTTACTGTAATTACGTCCTTGGCACCCTAAGTTTCAGCTTCCTAGCATGTAGCTCAAATGTAATCAAGAATGTAGGGGAAGCTATGAATGTGGCATGTGGCTTACACCTGTGATCTCAGCTAGTGAGAAAGCTGAGGCAGAAAGATTGTGAGTTCAATACAGCCTGGGCAACCTAGCAACTTAGAGAGACCCTGTCTCAAAAAACAAACAAACAAACAAACAAACAAACAAACAAACACCAAAAACATTATTAGAGATTCCTCTCATGAACTGAGTTCCATATGAGCAGAGACCAGTAGCCATAATTTCAAATACCCAGCTTTCCATGCTGTTAAATGGGGCTATAACATGTACCTCCAAAGCAGACCGAGTATTAGGAGTCAAAACCACGTGCTCTTTGGGAATAAAAGATTGTCCTCTTAGGGCATAGATGTGATATCATGATAGCATTCTGAGTATACTCAAAATGAAAGAAGAATTGGGGGCAGGATACACTCCAGAGTCATGTCTATCAGAGTTTTAAGCAACTTAGATATGAGTGTTGTATGCATAAAATGTAATTTTGTCACTTTGTTAATTTGGACATGGGAGAATGAATCAAATTTCTTTTGCCTTCATTTTTTTGCTTGTTGAAAAGTGGTTGAGTACCTATTATGTGTTTTACCCAGGAAAAATTGCGGCAGATACAGCAGCAAACAGAAATTCTCCTGTATCTCATATTCCTTTTGGGGCAGCAATGACCAAGTGTTACAGTTTGGATCTTGATTGCCCCACAAAGGCTCATGATTTAAAGGCTTTGTCCTTGGCTTGGCATTGTTGGGAGGTGGTGGAAAACTTTAGAAGCAGCACATAGTAAATGTTTTAGGCCACTGTGCGCGTGCCCTAGCATCCACTTCATGTCCTGAAAATGAGGTGAGCGGTTTGTTTTCCTGCCTTGATGCACTGCCCTGCCACAGAACCAAAAGCAATGGAACCAACTGATAATGAATTAAAACAAACCTTTCTTCTTTTTAAACTGAGTATCTTAGATGTTTTATTACAGTAATGGGATGCTGATTAATACACTAAATAAACAAATGAACACATAAGATGATGTAGTTTGGTAATAAGTGTTTCACAGGAAAGAGAATAGACCAAGATATGGAACATGTGCTCAAAAAAAAGACCTTTCTGGGAGGGTAACCTCTGGGCTGAGAGCTAAGGAGTAAGTTACGTTACACATAAAGTTAGGGGAAAAGAAATCCAGGCAAAGGAAACAGCCAGCACAAGAACCTTGGGCAGAATGAGCTGGATCCAGTCTGACAAGAGGAGAGTGAGTAGAAAGCAGGTCCTGTGGAGTCTTCTAAGTCTACTTTTGCTTTCATTCCAGGTGTACTGAGAGCCATTGGTATGCTATCAGCAAGGAGGGACAGTCTGGGTTGAGACCTCATTTACATTTCAAGAGCACTCAGAAATCTTTGGAAGCAATTTTCTCTGCTGACTTAGAAGAATTAATTAGTTAATATCTGCATGACACTTGACAATCTTGGAGGAACAGGAACATATTATTATTATTTCCCCATTGAAGTTTTCTAAATGGAGGTCGGAGTACTTGGGATTCTTGCCCAAAAGAAGCTGAATGAGAAATGACCTGCAGTCCCTTCTAAAGAAAACATTTCTTTCTCCTTCCCTGCTGGGAAATCTCACTTCCATTTTTATAAGGCCAAAGTGGAACCTGGAAACAGAGCCAGTTCTGACTCTGTAATTAATTTCAAAGAATGTCTTTTACCTTTACTGCTTATAAAAAGATTTAAAAAATAACTTTTGTTTAGGAAATACCTTTCTCTAGAGAGCTCACCCAACTCAACAGCAGGGAGTCTGATCTTGCTTTGCTGGGAAATAGGAAGGAAAACCACTGTCTGGGTATTTTTCTTTTTTAAAACTTGCGAGAAGTCACACCAAATGTTTCCCAGCTACTGGAATCTAGCTGTCAAAAGTTCTACCATTTATTCTTTTCTAGCTCCTTACCCTTCAGTCCAATTCTTGGCTTTTGAGAATTTGAATGTTTGCTGATGGTTTTCATTCAGTTAATTTCTCTTCCTGCTTTCCCCTAGTAACGGCCAGTGTTGATTGTGCCCTTGCCCTAAGCCACCCACTCTACATATATCATCTCACTTAACTGAAAATTTGTAGAGGTGATCCCACTCACACCACCAATGTTATAGATAAGGAAACTGAGGCTCCCAGGAGCCAAGGAACAAGGTGAGACCATGTCATTTGTAAGAGGCAGGGCTGGGACATGGACCTAGGTGATCTGACGCCAGGGCACACACTCTGTAACATTACCATCTACTGCCTCCTTTGAATTAAAACTCTAAGAATAACTTGGATGTGTTTGCAGAATCTTTGTGCAGTACCACATTCAGGGTACTGAAGGCACACTCTTCATTATTTATTTATATCTTGGGCAGCAATAGTATTTCTTCTTTTTTTCAATGTTAAGTGGTGGGGGTGGGAGGTGGGTGGGTGCAAAGTGGAGAGAAATGCCTTTTATGGATCATCTGCTAAACCTTGTGAAGTCGGAGCTATGTCTCAGTGCCAGACGATGGTGCCTGCTGACTTAATGGCTCTGAAAGATGACAAGGCTTAAAAAATCGACTGTCACTGCAGAGCTTGGAACGGATTGAAATAGAGAGCTTTGAGTCATCTGTTAAAGATCCACTCTGGGCCCCTGTCTTGCAATGCCCAAAGAATGCCAGGAATGTATTAAAAAATAACTTTGCTTCAATTCTGATGCCTAAGGTCCCCTGTCCCATGTGAAGGGACTGTGAGATGGACACTGTTGCTTGGCAAACACTACAGATATGATTTAGTTACAGAAAAGACCTCTAGTTCTGTGACTAGTAAGTAGTGAGGTTTCCAACAGAGCTTGTGGCATGGGCTTGGAGATGTATGCTGTGTCCTCTGCACTTGCCCTGTGTCTACTATGCTTCAGATGACACTGTGTTCTCAGCATGCCATGTAATCAGGTGCCCCAAATGTCTTCCCAGGGTGCGTGCAACTGTACTGACAGCCCTACCCACACTCAGACTGCTGCCAGACAGTTTCTAACCCAAACTTCACATCAAGCTTTGTTTGTAGCTCACCTCTAATGTTATGGAAATTACTAGGAGAACTGAATTGAAATCAAAGGAATTCTTATGAGGGAGCTCCCATCATTCTAATTTGGCATAAGACAAATTCATGTAAACTGATGAATGTATGGTCACAGCTAATCAAGATGTCAGCAGAAGCCACTATAGCTGAGATGGTACATTTGGGTTCTTTAAGAATCATTGTGTAAGGGAAGCAATGAGCATCTTGCTTAGTGAGGCAGGGAGGCTAATTTGGAAGGTAGAGGTGGGTTTATAGATATGATGGCAAGTAGAACCGGAGAGCAAATGTATTGATATTGATGATGGAGCAGATCAACCATTTTTGAATCTGGTTCCATTAGTTACCAGCTGTGTGATCTTGTATAAATTACTTAACTGCTCTGTAGCTCAGTTTCACCAACATTAAATTTTCAGGAGTAATAATGGTATCTAACTTTTAGGTGGTAATAAGGATTAGATGATTAGAAGGGTAAGTATCTGACATTGTAATAATGTTCAATGAATTTTAGCTAAAAAAAAAAAACTAATAAAAAGGATCCAGGATCATATCTTCAGCCTGGCAAGATGGTGAAAATAATGCAGACACTGCTGGATAATGGAAAAGGAAATTGCTTGAGTTCTTATAGCCAGATGTATCATGAGATTTTATGACTGTCCTGATGAATAGTATTGATAAGAAGAAAAATACACAATGTTGAAAGATGGAAAGTCATACGTATGCAAAAAGTATTTAATTTATACAGATTTCATAAGAGTCTGATGATTTGCTTATGCCAGTTTAGGAACACTTTGCATGTTCTATAGGTGGAAATGGAAGTACGCTAAGTGAGTTGAGAGGACTATTCTTGCCTGGGAAGAGAGTTGAGGAATCTCATGAGATGGGGAGGAAGCTCTGGAGAGCATCTTTTTATAATTCTAGGGTGAGGATTACCAAGAAGATAGCTGGAGTTCACTCACAAGGAGCAGATGGGCCTTATACTAAATCATGTGGGCACCACTCCTAGATGCCTTGATGGCAAGTTCTCTGCTCCCTGTTAGTGACACAGTACTGAGACACGGCACAGGCCAATAAGGAAAATGTTGACTATGGGTGGATTTGCCTGTTCCAACTCGAGTGAGAATCTGGAGTGAAATTTGGGACAGGTTCACATAGAGAACAAAGAGTAAGATCACATGGAATTTTGGTGCCAGGGATAGCAAGCAAGTCCAAGTCTGCATTTGGGAGAATACCTTGGGCACAACTCAATAACAGTCCTCCCTTTCATTGTAAGGATTAAAACTGGCTTAAGGATGCAAAGAGATGATGAAATCATGTTTTTCTGTTTGTCTTCCTAGTTGTCAACATTGTAAGTTTGGACAACTCTGAAAGAAGCTTTATGGGTGTCAGGAGTCCTTTCAGTGGAGGAAGATCACTTTCAGCCCAGGTTACACTTGAGAAATGTCTAAGCCCATCCCTATCTGGGAATGTTGTTTCCATGTGGCAAAATGGAAGTTAACTAGAACACTTAACCTACAGACGAGGTATGTTGTGAAGCATAACATGGTAGTCATTTGTAAATTGCAAGTTAAAGCAAGCGGCAGCACCCAGTGAAGATCTTGGAGGGCGGGCTTACTGGTGCCAGGCTCTAAACCCAACAGCATGGTAATTTGGGGAAAGTAAATAGAAAAAAAATACACATGATTATATAGTTAGACAATTTGATCAATATGCTTTTTAATTTTGTAGAAGCTTCTGAAATCCTGTCGGAGAGAAGTTAAGCCTTCTTAGAACCTCATTAATAAAGTCTTGGCACCTAATCAGAACTTTCAGCAAGTGCATAGGCCATAAGGCATAATTTGTTTCAACCATCAATAAGGCTTGAATTAAAAACAATAGTAACGCCAACTTTAAACAGTGAAATTAAGGGAAAGGATACTTAGATCACACAACAAACAGAATCCAGATTGGATGTCTATAAGAACAACAATAGGTAATATTTGTTGAATACTGTGCATGGTATGAACCTTGTATTGTATTAATCCTTATAACAACCCAATAACATGGGCATTGTCCCTCAGTGAGGGAAACAAAAGCACAACAGTTGGTTGGTGGTAGATCCAGAATTGAAAATGAGCTTGGGGACTGAAAACGTCATCTTAGCCTTTCCTATTTCTTTTACAGAAACTACAATCAGAACTGTAGATGTAAATCATTCATACTTTGTTGTCTTTAGTTATTCCCACATTTGGAATGAAATGTATACAGCTCTCATTCCTTGGTGGGAACTATATATTCTAAATAAATCTTTTTGTGGTCTTTGTAAAATTTCGTGCTGAAAAATCCCTCCAGGTATAGTAGCCAGTAGAAATCTTGTCAGATGGACTCTATCCTCCTTTGGAAGTGAAAATTCTGGTACCCAGGTCATACATCTAAGCCACCTGCTTCACGGATACATCAAGATGTCTTGGGGAATCTGATTAATATGTCCAAAGCAGGACTGATAATTTTTCTGAGTTCTCTTTTTCAATCGGTGGCACTAATGTCCTGGTCACACAGTCTGCAAACCTAGGATCCTGGATGTTTTCCTTCTCTTTGAATACCTACCCTCATGTTCAAATGGCTAAGTTGTCAGGTGCTATTTATTATGATTTTTATGATTATTATTATTACTGTGCAGTTCTGGGGATCAAATTCAGGGGTGCTTTATCACTGAGCTACACCCCCAGCGCTTGTCATTTTTTATTTTGAGACAAGGTCTTGCTAAGTTCCCCAAGCTGGCTTCCAACTTGTGATCCTGCAGATTCAGTCTCCTGAGTAGCTGGAATTATAGTTAAGCACCACAACATGCTGCATCAAATGCTAGTTCTTAAACAGCCCTTGAATATGAGTTTGCATCTATCCCAACTTCGATAACCTCCCTTCAGGCATTCTGGGACTTTCTGAGGACTTCTGCAACAGCTATTTCCTAATCTGGTGACCTTACTTACTTTTTTGCTATCTTGTTTTTAATGTTTCCTTTATTGTTCTTTTTAAAGTTCACTTTTCTCTACAAATTGTTTTCATATCTGTTACTTTTTATAAAGAGTTGGGAGGCATAAACCTCAATTCTAAGTCTATTAGCAGATACCTTAATGATTTTTTTAAAGTTCCTAAATCTGTATTAAATTATCAAAATCAATTTCAGAATTTTAATTTTGGTGTGCTCCTTTCTGTGAAAAATGAGAAATTTCCCTGGTGTTTGTGAATTTAATTTCATTACTTTTAAAATTACACACACATATGCATACACACACACTTGTGGATAGGCCATTAACCTTTGTCCATTATAAAATAATATTATAAAGCTATTATCTTTATTCTATTTAACTACATCAAGTTGACATTCTTGTTAGTCATTGCTTCCTCATGTTTAACTCTTTACTTTAGATTGTGCATTTGTTTTTCTATTTTAAGTCTTCTGATACTTTATGAATGTTGGATTTTTGCATGTTTGGAAAAATCTCTCGGGTGAGTCTCACCTCATGGCAACTTAGCTAGACATAGTACTCTTTGGTTATGATCCTTTTCATTTTGGTACTGGGAATCGAACCCAGGGCCTTGCACTTGCCAGGAAGGCAATGTAC